>QANX01002812.1:0-50154 GCA_003254975.1 Ochetophila trinervis | reverse complement strand
TTTTCTAAGCCAATTAAGTAAAAAAATATTTAGTAGAAATTTCAGTAGGATAATCCTATTATTTATGTTTTATTATAAAATATTTTAAAAATATTACATATTATAAATTTAAATGTTATTTATTACAGATAAATTATTACATATCATACATAAATATAATTTATTATAAATAATTTTATTTATTATAAATAAATATTATTTTTTTATAAATTAAATATTATTTGGTAATATAAAAAATATTATTTAAAAAATATTAATGCCATAATTGTTTTTGTAGGTTTCGCTGTAATTTAACCTTTAATCCGACTGACTCCTGTTAAACCCATCAAACTATTCTCATGATATTCACCAAAAAAAAAAAAAACCCTATTCTCACACCTTTGGAAACTATAATATTTTCCGTACGATCCTGTGGCCTCCATACAAAGCAAATAGAAATATAAAAAATCATACTAAACGGAAAGAAAAAGAAAGAAACAAAAGGACGTAGCGGAAAAAAAAGCAAAAAAAGATATTTCTTTCTCTCTCTAAATAACTTGGTCATGAAGCTAATCAAAACCATAAGGCAAAGACACTTGTTTGGTCTTGAAGTATTTCCTCGCAGCCAGCCTCGCCTTCTCGCTGGTTTCTCTCGCGCACGCAGACCCCATTACTGTGCCTCGACTCCCTTTCGCCGGCAATGGCCTATTTCTGACCGGATCCGGTCAGAAATCACCCACAACTCGAAGCCGGCGACCTTCTCTACTTAAATATACCGGCGATCACCCGTGAAACTCTGTGAATCGCCGTAAAACTCGAAGGAACCGGCGGACTCTTTTTCCTCCGATCGCCGGATTCCGGCGGGTTTCCGGCTGCAGGTGTGGTCCTTCCCTACGATTTTGGGCCTGCTATATCCGATTCCACCCTTCGTTGAACTCGAATCTTCCGCATTTGATCGGTACCAGGAGAGGATTCGAAGCCGCGATTTTCCGGCGATTTTCTTTCCAATTGCGGTAGCCGTTGGTCAAGGTCTGGTAAGATTTTTAATCTTGGTCAGATTTTGCTATTATTTGAATTTTAGTGTTGGGTTGTTGCAAATTGGTGAATTTTCGGATAAATGGGTTGTATGAAGCTGCTGAATTTGGTCTTTTAAGGAAAGAAATTGGTTAATAAGCTTGGTTTCGATATTAAGAATGTTGTATAGTTGTGTGGAGCCATAACATTTGGTTTATGGTTGATGAATTGAAGGGAGTAACAGCTGGTTGTATTGTTTGGAGTCTTTAAGACTGTTGAGTATTTGAAATTTTCTTAATTTTGAGCTAGATTGGGATTATATAAATTGTATTAGTATGAATACAAGAATAGAAATTTATTTGGGAAAATGATAAGTCACTAAGTTAGAATTTTATGCTATTTTTACCGTGTATGTGGTTGATATTCATATGCCTTTGCGATCAATAAGGAATGAATGAGCAACTTTGTATTTATGTGTGTACATCTTAGAATGAGTATTTCTGGTTGATAACTTAGTTTTGGATAATTAAATAAATTATTTATGTTATGTATTAGAAACCTAAACATTAAATATTTATTTTTCGGATCTTAGCATAATTATAATAATGTTTTCAAATTAACTATTAAAAGAATGTAATACTATTTGAAGGAATGAATTTGAGCACCACTTATGCTTGCTAGTGTGAATGTATAAGTTTAAGGAAATCCAATTAACTGTTTTTATTAGATAATTTTGTTTATGAACATACTTGAATTTATATTTATGTGCCTTAGCCTTCAATTAATGTATTTGAATAATCTCCTCATGGTATCTATTAAAAATAGTTACATAACTTATGAGATTTATTGATGAATTTTGATTTGGTTTTGAACTAGTTGATATTAGTAAATCATTATTTGGATTTTGGTTAATGGGTGGAGAAATTGTGACTGGTAGTTTAATTTAATTTATGATTTGGTGGTGTGCTATGTATTTTATCTGTGCGTCTTGTGGAGAGTTGAGTATATGGTAGTGTATACATACATATATATATATATATTATATGTGTGTGTGTGTATTTGTTATAAGCAAATTAGATTTCAAATATAATTCATAGTCGCTTTTGTTTTGAAGCAATTATGTTGCTAATGACTGTTAGGATCTAATTCCAATATTGAATTTATCGGATTGTGGGCAATAATGGTTTTTGGATTTGAATTAGCTATAAGAAATGTAATGTATACGACTATATGTATATATAGTTATGTATGTGTACTTATACATATATGGATATCAAACTTCGGCTTCGGGCAGGGCTTTTAAAATTCAGGCTGAGCCAGACCAATACTCCAGGCCCAGTGCCTAGCTATATGGGTATCAAACTGGGCTTTGGGCTTGAGTATCAGAATCAGACTTCGGTTTTAAGGTCAAAGTCCAAATTTAGAGCCCAAAGTTTAATTTAAAAATAATTTTTTTAGTTAAAACATATTATATAAAAAATAAAAGAAAACTATATTGTGATATTTTTAAACAGTTAAAATACATTATAAATTTAAATTCTAATAAAAAATTATTAGTTTTATCTTTCAAATATAATAAATTTGATCTTGTTTTACATATTAAATAAATAAACTATTAATTCCATATCAATTTTAAGATTCAGTCCAATGGTTGTTATACTTATCTTTATATATAATATAAATAATTAATTATTAGTTTATCATTTTTTTATCAATTTGATGTGGTTTATGATTTGGACCAATTGTTATTTACACATATAAAAAAAAATTAAAAACAATTATATTAGACCGGCCCAAATGGGCAGGCTACCGACTGGGCTTTGGAACGGCCCAATGGGTAGCTCAATGGGTCGGGCTTCGGGCTGGGTCTATACTAAAAGTCTAAAGCCCTAGCCCAGCCCAAGACGAAATTAGGCGGTTTTGGGCTCGGGCTAAATTTGGCCCGGATTTTTTCGAGCGGATTTGATTGGGTTTTAGGCTTTCGGGCTTTTTTTACATGCCTAATATTTTACCTTTTTTTTGCTGACTTTATCTTAGATGTAGGTAAGAGGTCAAACAACATTAGTTTTTGCTTTGTGTTTTGGTTGCAACTGCAAAATTTATGCTGATCTCACGTATTGGGACCCTAATTTTTGGATCTGCAACCTATATTCTTTTCTTGTATTTTCTAATCAATTAAATGAAGAGTTTGAGTATTATACATTTTGAAGTCAATCAATACAATCACATCATAGTAATTCTTTTATGCAATACTTACTAAATATTGTTAGTTATATTATGAGGATGGCTATGTAAGAAACTAAAAGTGTGGTTTTTCATTTTGCATGTACTTGTTAGGACTAGTTAAATAAGTATTCTAGTTGAATTTGGTAAGGTTATTTTATTCATAATTAAAGATGAATGGCTTATGTTTCTTTCTTACTTTTATGGACTACTTTTGTGAATGTTGTGTCTTCTAATTCAGGTTGACTCGATAATATACTCTGAAAAGAGTACTGCCAGGGTTTTAACTTGCAGACTTTTGAGGAGAAAATGGAGTCTAAAGAAAACGAAAAACAGACGGTGGTAACTCAAGTTAGTATTGGTGGATTTGACTGCCATGTAAAATCAAAGGATCTTTTCAATTTCTTGGAAGATGAAGTTGGGTCCATTTACAGGTGTAGGTTAAAAACTTCTTGGACACCTCCAGAGTCTTATCCAGATTATATCATTGATAGTGCGGCTATGGAGAGAACAGATGATTATAGAAAAGTGCAGCCCCATGCCTTTGTGCATTTTGTCTTGGCTGAATCAACAACATGGATTCTAGATGCTGTAGGGCGTTGTGAGCTTTTTCTAAATAATCAGCCATTGAAAGCAAGTTTGGGACCAGAGAATCCATTTCGCTTGAACCAAAGGAGGAGAACTACTATTCCAATCAAGTTATCTGATGTGGTTGTTGATATTGGAACTTTAGTAACCCGAGATGAGTTCTTTATTGCTTGGAGAGGACCTCCTTATGGGGTTCATTTTCTTGTAGATCCTTTTGATGGGACATGCAAGTTTTGTTTCACAAGAGATACTGCTTTCTCATTTAAAGGTTTATCCAAGCATGCAGTAATAAAATGTGATTTCAAAGTGGAGTTCCTGGTCAGAGACATCAATGAGTTCAAACAATATACAGATACATCATATTTGGTACTTTTGCTGCAGCTGAAATCAGCACCCCGGGTTTGGTATAGAACTGCTGATGATGATATCATTGACTCAGTTCCATTTGATATGTTGGACGACGATGATCCTTGGATCCGAACCACAGATTTTACTCCTAGTGGGGCCATTGGGCGTAGCAATTCATACAGGATTTCAATCCCACCTCGCCATGGTGCAAAGTTGAAGAAGACCGTAAGTTATCTTCGAGAAAGACGGGTCCCTGATGACAGCATGAGATGGCCAATTAGGGTCCAGAATGAACCTGATTTTGGTATGCACATGTCAGATCATTTCTTCTGTATTCATTATATACAAGATATTGACTTTGAGACGATGTTCCTGGTGAATGCTGTTATACACAAAGGTATATTCAATCAGCACCAGATTTCTGATAGTTTCTTTAATTTACTGAGAAACCAGACAAAGGAGGTCAATGTGGCTGCACTAAAGCACATATCTTCCGACAAGCGCCCTGTTTTTGATGCCTATAAGAGGCTGAAAATTGTGCAAGAACGGTTGCTAAGGGATCCAAAATTTTTCAAGAAACCTAAACGGTTGGACGATATTGCTGAAGTTCGGCGATTAGTAATTACCCCAACTAAAGCCTATTGTCTTCCACCAGAAGTCGAACTCTCCAATAGGGTTCTTAGGAACTATAAAGAAGTGGCTGATCGGTTTTTAAGGGTTACCTTTATGGATGAAGGAATGGAGACGATAAATTCGAATGTTCTTACCTATTATGTAGCTCCTATTGTTAAGGAAATCACATCAAACTCTTTTCCTCAGAAAACCAAAGTATTCCAAAGGGTGAAGAGCATTCTGACCAATGGATTTTACTTGTGTGGTCGGAAATACTCTTTTTTGGCCTTCTCTTCCAATCAATTGAGGGACCGCTCTTCCTGGTTTTTTGCTGAAGACAAGAACATAAGTGTCCTCAATGTTAAAAGTTGGATGGGGAGGTTCACCAATAAGAATGTTGCAAAGTGTGCTGCTAGGATGGGTTTGTGCTTTTCGTCTACGTATGCTTCTGTAGATGTTCCATTAACGCAGGTTAATCCTGAACTTCCAGATATTAAGAGAAATGGATACGATTTCTCTGATGGGATTGGTAAGATTACTCCTGATCTTGCACTGGAAGTTGCACAGAAATTGAAGCTGGAAAGAAATCCACCATGTGCTTATCAGATTAGATATGCTGGCTTTAAGGGGGTTGTTGCTTGCTGGAAACCAATCGATAATGATGGGATTCGACTTTCTTTGAGGCCTAGCATGAACAAGTTCCAGTCCAATCACACTATTTTGGAAATTTGTTCTTGGACTAGGTTTCAGCCTGGTTTCCTAAACAGGCAGATCATCACCTTGCTGTCAACATTGAATGTTTCAGATGAGATATTCTGGAACATGCAGGAAACCATGATTTTCAAATTAAATCAGATGCTCGTGGACACAGATATAGCTTTTGATGTTCTCACAGCGTCCTGTGCTGAGCAAGGAAATGTGGCAGCAATAATGTTGAGTGCAGGTTTCAACCCCCAAAGAGAACCACATCTGCGAGGCATGTTAACCTGCATACGAGCTGCACAGCTTTGGGGCCTACGGGAAAAGGCTAGGATTTTTGTTCCTTCTGGTAGATGGCTCATGGGCTGTCTAGACGAGCTAGGGGTACTTGACCAAGGTCAGTGCTTTATCCAAGTGTCTAACCCATCACTTGAAAACTGTTTTTCAAAGCATGGCTCTAGGTTTAATGAGAGAAAGGATAATCTTCAAGTCATCAAGGGTTTTGTGGTCATAGCAAAGAATCCTTGTCTTCACCCTGGAGATGTAAGGATTTTGGAAGCAGTAGATGCCCCTGATTTGCACCATTTATATGATTGCCTTGTTTTTCCTCAAAAGGGTGAAAGGCCCCATACAAATGAAGCTTCTGGAAGTGACCTTGATGGTGATCTCTACTTTGTCACATGGGAAGGAAATCTTATTCCTCCTAGTAAGAAGAGCTGGATACCAATGCAGTATGATCCTGCCGAAGCCAAACTTTTGACACGCTCAGTCACTCAAGAGGTACTTATCTACCTACCTCCAATAATTTTAGATGTAAACTCTATAGTGTAATATTTAATTTCAGAACATTATATACTTTTTACATATTACATCTTTCTTGAATAGTAGATAATTTATAAAAAATTCTTAAAATGCACATCCTTTTAATTATCTAGGTATGCTTCAATAACCAAGACCTTAGGGGAGATTAATTACATAACATTGGATAAGCTGGTCCCGGACTCCTAAATTCCATGTAAATTTCGTTGGAAACTACAATTTTAGAGTTACAGTCCATGAACACTTGCAATAATCTAGATTTTGTGCTTTCAGGACATTTTTCTGTACTAATTTAACAATAAATTTCTTTCTCACCTTCATTTTAACATGTTAGATGGCACCGCATTTCTAGTTGATGGCATGGCACCACTAACACTAAGAATGTCTGTCTGGAATGTGTTAACGCCAGTAATTTTTCTTGGTTGGTTTAGCATAGTTTTATATTTAAAATCAATTTAGGCTTTCCTTTTTGGTTTCCAATTAATTGTAACTCCACTTTGACATAGGTAAGTTTATTGTCATTCTGTTCATTCGCAGGACATAGTAGATTTTTTCTCCAGAAACATGGTAAACGAGAACCTTGGGGCCATCTGCAATGCCCATGTGGTTCATGCTGATCTTAGCGAGCATGGGGCATTGGATGAGAAGTGCCTAACACTAGCAGAATTGGCAGCTACAGCAGTTGATTTTCCAAAAACTGGGAAAATTGTTACCATGCCTTTTCATCTTAAACCCAAGCTATACCCAGATTTTATGGGAAAAGAAGAGTATCAGTCCTATAGGTCAAATAAAATTTTGGGGAAACTCTATCGGAAGATTAAAGATGCTTATGATGAAGACGGGACTCCATCTTCTGTGATAAATTTTCTTCCTTGTGATATCCCTTACGATATTGATCTTGAGGTATCAGGATCAGCTGATTTCATTGTTGATGCATGGGAGCAAAAGTGCTCTTATGATGGGCAGCTGAATGGTTTGCTGGGACAGTACAAAGTAAACAGAGAAGAAGAGGTGGTAACTGGGCACATTTGGTCAATGCCGAAGTACAGCAGCAGGAAGCAAGGCGAGCTCAAGGAGAGGCTGAAGCATTCTTACAGTGCCCTGAAAAAGGAATTTAGGCAAATTTTTGAGAAGATGGAAGAAAATTTTGAGGAACTCTCTGATGATGAGAAGAATATAATTTATGAGCAGAAGGCATCAGCATGGTACCAGGTCACTTACCATCCTACATGGGTGAAGAAATCATTGGACTTGCAAGAGCCTGATGGTCCTAGGAATGCAGTGATGTTAAGCTTTGCATGGATTGCAGCTGATTACCTTGCTCGGATCAAGATTAGGTGCCGTGGAGTTGGAAATGTTGACCCTGATAAGCCAGTCAACTCTCTTGGGAAGTATCTTTCTGATCGGATGTAACCAGCATTTGACTTCCTTTAAGGGACATGTCTCCTGCTGCTTCATACTTTACGGTGGCAAGGCCACTCTGCCAATTCATAGGTAAGCTTTTGTAGGCCTGGTTTACAAGTTCTGGATATTAGTTCTGAATTATAAGCGCTTGAGCTATAAGGGTATGTTCCTTGTTATAAAACAGATCTTATTTCATTCGAAAATCTGTATATGCTTTTGAAAACTCTTTTTTGTGGGTTATGAAGTGATATGATTGGTGAAGTGTGTGTTCTCAGCTTTGCTTTCCTCTGTTCATTGAACAAGGTTGCAGAAGGCTTCATTTTTGTACAAGAAATTGAAGCATTGAGAGATATGACATCAGCTTTTACATTTTGTATAAATAATTGAAAAAATCTTAACCATGCTACTCAATTAGAGCAACTAAATTCAAATAACTTTGCACAGATGGTTATGCTTCCAGTAGATCTTGGTGCTCTATTTGCGGTTAGGGATAGGTAGGGTTCCCATAGTTCACTTCTATTCATTCTTTACATTTCATCAACCAAATTCTTTTATCTTTCTGTCCTGTTTTCATTGCTTTTGAAAGTAAGATTTAAAGTAGCCTCTCAAATAACAGCTCCTATTCCATGGATAAAAGTGAATAGACTGGATAATAGAAGCTTGGCGGCATGTAGTAGGCATATTAACCGTTAACACAAGCGTTCCAATTTTTATTCACCTACTTCTATGTGGCTTTCATTTTCTTTTTTGAACCTGGGAAAGGAAAAAATTAAGTTGTCGATTTATTTTGAGCTATCTGCTTATAAACCAAGTTTACAAGTTAAGATTTTTGTGTCAACCAAGCCTACTCTATGTATAAATCTATTTTTATGTTTTTTCCCCCTATTTTTCTTGTCTTCCTGCATTCTTCAGTTACGAAAAAATGCTAGTTTTACAATATTTGACTTTGCCTCTTGTTTCCAGAAAATGTTAGTTTGATTAGTTGGGTTTCCAGGGTTCTGTTTTCCTCTCCCAGTAACTTGTTAATTTGCCAATACTCTTTTTTTTTTTTCCAAAAAAAAAAAAATAATAATAATAATTTGGAAAGAAAAAAAGGAACTATAGGGAAAGGTATCTCTTGCAGGGTTTAACACTTCGAGGAAGAAAAAAGAATAATAGTAAAATATATCTCTTGCAGGTTTAACACTTAATTAGAAAAGACAAAAATATCAATACAACATAAATATGTCATATACGGCGTCTTTTAATTTAATATATATGTCGTTGTTCTGAGATCACCAACGTTGATCCACTAAAACAACGGATATTAATTTTGGAAGCAATAAAGAAGACGGTCCGTCGCATAAAAAAAGTATAAACGATGGACCATGTAAATAAGTATGTCGGTTCAGGTAAAAAACCAGCGTTTATATTTACACCTAACACGTGAATGACACATGTTTTGGATAGCAATTATAAACGATTGTTCTTGAACCATCGTTTTTATTATAGGTTATAAACGACGGTTTTTTATAGGAATAGGAATCGTCGTTTATAATGCCATCATACATGTGGATGACACGACTCCTGATTGAGTTTTATACACGTATGTTCTTTACAGAACCAACGTATTTGTCTTCTATATACATATCGGTTTGATCTGAAAACCGACGTTTATATTTTTCATTGTGACATCATTGGCGAGGGTTGCAACTGTAGTGTTCTGTATATTTTGTTATATTAGATTGTTTTTCTCAACAAAGTGTTCTCATGTTTTTGTTTTATAACTGTATAAGCTGCAACACGTAACTGCAATTTGGTGTTGTTTTTAAAACAATCCACATGAGGCCAACACAAAAAGTCATGCACACAGAATACAGTTCCAAAATGAAGTCAAGACTCAAGACCAATTTAAGTAATCTGTTACTAAGTTTTTATGCAAAACTGAAATACGAACTGGTATACTCCTAGTCTCCTACTTAAGAGAATTATGTTATTTTCCATACATCTAATTAATTGTTAATTTGGTTTTGCTGAGATGTTTATGTGATTACTAATATAACTTTAAGCTTTGTATGGTAGCATATTCCAATTTTTTATATTTTTTGTTGCAATCCAAGTTTAGAATATTGGGTTTGTTTTGCTTCTCCTTTGACCACATATGACAATGCCATGTCTTGCTAGCAGTACTTGGTTTGTGTCCTCAATATTGATCGCTTTGTTGTCTGATCAACAATATAGTGAATCTTTTTCATAAGTTACCATATTTTTATGTATGATCCTTCCTTATTCCATCTGTTCGCAACTGTAATATCTTGTTGTTAGTGGGTTACCTCAATATAGTTTATGTTGCTTCTGCCTGGCAGCATTTATTTGTTCAGACTTGTTAATAGGAAGGGTAATACTGTATATTTAACCATGCAGCTAGCTTTACTTCTATGTTTATTTTAGGGGGCTCGTAAATATGATAATTTGTTTAGAATAACAAAGCTAGGAATTCAGACATTAGGTATCAGGGAAGAGTGGGTTGGGTTTGGTTTTATTAACAGGTTTAGTGGGGGATTTTTTTTCTGGGTATAAGGGCAATGTTTGGAAGCGGGGGGGTTTCGGACGGGTACGAGGTGGGCTCAAAGAGACAAAGAATGATGGAATCAAATCCGTACTTCGCAGTGAGCAGCAGCACTAGTGGGTTTCAACCTTTTGGTTATGGTGCTGGCTTTCATCAGCCCCCTCCCTTTCCAGTGGTTCGTCTGAGGGGGCTTCCCTTCAACTGTACTGATATCTACATTTTCAAGTTCTTTGCGGGACTAGATATCATGGACATGTAGCTGGTCAACAAGAATGGACGGTTTTCCGGAGAGGCCTTTGTTGTCTTTGCTGGATCTATGAAGGTTGAGTTTGCTCTACAGAGAGATCGGCAAAACATGGGGTGCAGGTATGTGGAAGTTTTCAGGTGCAAAAGGGAGGATTATTACAATGCTGTTGCAGCTGAGGTTAACTATGAAGGAATCTACAACAATGACTATCATGGAAGCCCTCCTCCATCTCGATCTAAGAGGTTCAGCGACAAGGACCAGATGGACTGCACTGAAATATTGAAGATGCGCGGTCTACCCTTCTCTGCGACAAAGTCAGACATTGTTGAATTTTTTGGAGAATTCAACCTGGTGGAAGATAGGATACATATTGCATGCCACCTGATGGGAAAGCTACCGGAGAGGCTTATGTGGAGTTTTCCTCCATAGAGGAGGCTAAAAAAGCAATGTCCAAGGATAAGATGACAATCGGGTCAAGGTATGTGGAGCTGTTTCTGTCAACACCAGATGAAGCTAGACGGGCTGAATCCAGATCAAGGCAGTGATGCTGTGGCTATGAGATGAATTTTCTAATTGAGATCTGTATGTGATGGTTTTTTGTTGGGTGACAAACCTTTTCTTTCTTTTTTTTCTTGAGGTTAAGAGCTAGATTATTTGAGTGATATATTGGTACTTTTGAAAGTTGATGTGAACCGTGGAGATTAGGAGCATATAGAGTATGTTTACTGGCAGTTACTGCTTCTGCTGCTGCTTAGAACTTTCTGTTTCCTTGTTTTGGTTATTCTTGGTGGGCACAGTCTATCTAGTCATATGTACCAAATTGACCACAGGAATTTAATCAATAGGATTTTTAGGAGCTAAGAGTCTACAATTCATAGGTTAAGAATTTGGCTAGTGGAGTTATGAGAGGAACCATTCCATGAGATATAGAGGTCAACTTCTAAAGATTAATATTTCGATTTTCAGACAAAAATAAATGTTATGCAAGTTTGATTAAGAGAGCAAGAACGAGTCATTTTGGTAATGTTCTTAGTTTATGGTTTTTAAAAGTTATAAGGTTAAAAAGAACTTAATTTGGTAGTTTGAAGGAAAGATATTCGAAGAGTGTAAAAGAACTGAAAATTAGTTGAAGATCATTGTTTTAGTTTCTGTTTTCGTTTTTGAATTTTTGCTAAGAGATGTAGATGTAATATAGTTTAGTGGAAGATGATGAAAAAGGAGAGGAGATGGAGAGGAAAGCATATGAAAGATAGCAAAGGGAGGAGAAACTATGAAAGAGAGGATATGATGAGAAAATTGCTCTAAAAATAAGAAGTAAAAATCACTTGAAATGGTGTTTAAAACAGATATATGCTATAATTTTATTTTTATTTTTAAAAAGAAGTTAAAAGCATATTAAAAGTAGCATTGAAAATTAAAAAATTTCAAACGCATGCTGCCAATTTTGAAAGCCAAAATCTTTTCACTTGCATTTTTTTTCAAATATTCTTTTGCTTAAAAAACAAGATTGGAATATAGAAACTAATTTATAATTAGTTAAATTAAAAAAAATAACAAGCATGTTTTTTATTTCATCTAAAAATTTTGTAAATTGACTTCTTTCTTAGCTCCCAAACAGAAAAAACTTTCGAAAAGCTGCACACTGCACAACTCAGTCAATTGAACTTGACATCAAATCCCAGGGTAAATAAAAAAAGCTAGGGGATTGAATTTATCAAAATAAAATGGGGAAAATATGTTGGGAAATGCACGCTTGTAAATTAGTTTAGACTTTTTTTGTTTATTGAAACAAAACATTAGTTTAGATTTAGATTAAAAGAATTTTGATACTTTCAACTTTAAAGGTTTTACGATTTAAATTTTAAAATTTTTTGACTCAACAATTATTTTAAACGCAAAAAATAGGTTATATGAATATATTTGGGTGATTTTTTGAATTTGAGAGAATATGTTTTGAACGTCTGGTCTAAATATGTATTTTGAATAATTTTACTACGGGCCAAACCTATGAGTGCAATATTAAACGTACTTAGTAATAGATAACTATTCTGTTAGTCATTGTAATGGTAAAAGAAAAAAAATGTTAATCATAATGAGCTTCATTTTAAAAACAATTTGAAATGGTTTTAAATTGGTAATCTTTTTTTTGTTGTCCCTACAAACTTGCAGCCAAGTTCTTCAAGCTTGTAATTAAGTGAGAACTGAGAAGTTTAATATTTTGACGTTTTCTTTTCAATATTTTTTCCCAAATAGACACATGGTTGGAATATAGAAACTATTTTATAACTATTTAAATTCTGATAAAATAATAAGCATGTAATGTTTGTTTCTTTTCTCTAAAGTTTTTGCAAATTAACTACCTTTATAGCTCCTAAACAGAAAGAACTTTCAGACACTACACAACTGATGCTCAACTATAAACTTGACTTGCCTTCAAAACCCAGGATTAAATTTAAAAAAAGAAAAGAAAAAGAAAATGTTTTTATCAACTACACCTCTTGAAATTTAATTCAAAAGTAAATTGGTCTCAGTGAATTTTGAAACATCAAAATAATCTATTGCCCTAACGAAAAAAGGATAATTTGGTGATTGCAAAATGATACACGTGGCAATAGGTTGGGCAGTGTTCTCATGCTGGCTTTCTTCTCATCCTTCTTGTCTAAACTCAAGTTCAACCCTTTTCAGTGAAACTCTTTGAAGACCTCTTTCATTGAATGACATGTGGCAAAATCAATTTTGAAAGAAAAAAAAAAAAAAACAGGGACACCGGTTGCAAAAGGGAAAAAATGAAATTTTGGTGGAAAAATATTGCATGGACAGGAAGATGCCACATGTACATTTTAAAGTTATATAATATGGAAAAAAAATTATATGATATGCAAAAAAGTTACGTATTTTGGAAAAAAATTAAACTGTATAGAAAAATTATAGATAATATGAAAAAAATTATATGATATGAAACAAAATTACGTAGTTTGGAATAAAGTTACATATTTTGTAAACAAGTTACACTGTATGGAAAAATTACATCATATGAAAAAAATTACATGATATGTGACAAAGTTACGTATTTTGGAAACAAGTTATACCATATGGAAAAATTACATGATAAAGAAAAAAATTACATGATATAGAACAAAGTTATGTATTTTGGACAAAAGTTACACTGTATGGAAAAATTATAGATAATATGAGAAAATTTACATGATATGTAACAAAGTTACGTACTTTGAAACAAAATTACGTATTTTGGAAACAAGTTACACCGTATGGAAATATTACATCATATGGAACAAAATTACATGATATGGAACAAAGTTACGTATTTTGGACAAAAGTTACACCGTATGAAAAAGTTATGGATAATATGAGAAAATTTACATGATATGGAACAAAGTTAAGTACTTTGGAACAAAATTACGTATTTTTGAAATAAGTTACACTGTATAGAAAAATTACATCATATGGAACAAAATTAGATGATATGGAACCAAGTTACGTATTTTGGATGAAAGTTACACTGTATAGAAAAATTATGGATAATATGAGAAAATTTACATGATATGGAACAAAGTTACGTATTTTGGGTGAAAGTTACACCGTATGGAAAAATTATGGATAATATGAGAAACTTTACATGAAATGGAACAAAGTTACGTATTTTTGAAACAAGTTACACCGTATGAAAAAATTATGGATAATATGAGAAACTTTACATGATATGGAACAAAGTTGCGTACTTTGAAACAAGTTACACCGTATGGAAAAATTACATCATATGGAACAAAATTACATGATATGGAACCAAGTTATGTATTTTGGATGGAAATTACACTGTATGGAAAATTATGGATAATATGAGAAAATTTACATGATATGGAACAAAGTTACGTACTTTGGAACAAAATTACATATTTTTGAAACAAGTTACATCGTATGAAAAAATTACATTATATGGAACAAAATTACATGATATGAAACAAAGTTATGTATTTTTGAAATAAGTTATACCGTATGGAAAAATTATAACAATATAAATTTATTTTAAAATTTTGTTAGGTAATAAGTTAGAAAAACTAAATTAGTTGAATAATAATTACAGTACGATTAATAATCCGCATTGGCATTAAAAATAATATTTGTTTAAATTATATAATTTTGAACTTAATGTCAAAAACATTTTGTAATTGCAGTTAATTATAACTTTAAATTGTAAATCATTTATTTTAAATATTGATTAATTTAATATACCAAACGATGTGGGAGATAATGTGTCATTATTGAATTGGTTATTTAATTTGACTCACTTATCATGTAAGATTCAATTATTTCTAGATATGTCATACGAATATGCTATATTATAGCATGTGTTATTTGCTAAATAAATTAGGGTTCAATTTTAATACGTGTAGCATAGTTGGTTTAGATTGTCAAAATTTGAAATCAATACATTGATGTTTTATATATCATAGAAGTCTNTGGTTTAGATTGTCAAAATTTGAAATCAATACATTGATGTTTTATATACATAGAAGTCTAAATAATTTTTTTTGCATAAGTTTTCTTTGCCAAGAACGAAAGTCTATTAATATATACAGTAGGACAAAAGTTTAAAAAATGTAAGGAAATTTTTTTAATAATTATTATTTAGAAATGCATCTACATATATTTATGGATACTTCGTTAGCACTATACTTTATTGAAATTCTTTAGTATAGTAGTTAAATTTATTGAAATTCTTGAGTTATATTAAACACTTAAATGCAAATGTAATTTTTCTATACTGCATATTCAAATTCTCAAATGGTACATTGTTTGAACAAAATTGTCAACACTACCAGCAATGCTATGTTAGTTTACCCATATGCCAATTGGATAGTAAATGAAGTAGTCAATGGTGGTGTTCCACTCACATACAACAACATAATCAGCCATTTTTAAAATTATTATGTTTAACCAAAATCCAGTTTTATATGGGATATTTAAGTATTGAACAATTGATAAATTAAAAACTAATTCTTGACTGTAAGCAAATGTAAAGCAACTCTATAGGCCATCATTCTTTCTAGCATAAAATATATACACTTTTCATTCTTCTAAACAAATAAGCATCCAACTTCTAATTGTAAAACATTTTTTTGCATGTGAGCCTATCACTTCACTTCATCTGGTCTCTCACAGTGATAGGACGGCTGGTTCACCTGAAATTGACATTGCTTTCACTGTAAATTAAAGGTAACAAAAGTATATGAGTCAGTTAGAAAACGCCCATGTGAGGACCTTCAATCTAGAAGGTGGCCGTGCAGTAGGATCCACTACCGCCCAAATCCGCTGCAGTTGCTCGGCTTGTTGCTCCAATTGAGTCTCCATCAAAGCTTGCTGCTCAACCATCGTACTCTGCCCAGCAAGTAGACTAGCACACATGGCCTCAATGCGCTGAAAGGACTCCTTCACAAAGAATGAGGAAGACGAAAGGCCCTCAAGCAATGGGAAAGATTCAGTCGAACCTTTTGATGTAGCAGGGATCTATACAAAATCCTCATCAATCCCATGGTAATGACAGCTCCGGTTTGTCCAGCTGCCCTGCACCTTAACAAACTTGTGCCGGCTGAGAGTAGCCTCGGTAATCACATCAGCAGTCCGAGTCATGCCCACATCCTCGCCAGATAAATCCACTTCAAAATATTCAAAAACCTTTTTCAACATAAATGGATAAGGCAAAGACTTGTCCGGTCGGTGAACTCTCACAGTTTGCCACATCTGTTGGAGAATGATGGAAGCTAGAGGTACTCTGGGTACACCTTGCAGCCCATTCAGCATCTTATCAAAGAAATATAAATCTATATGTCGGATCTCATTCAAACTGCTTGCTCGCGAAATAACATTGGCACTATACAAATGAACTAATTCCTGCTGACGAATTGTCAAATTAGCAGTGCCATTTACCGTATCGTAGAATGATTTACCTTGTTTTGGTGCGCGTTGAGTCGACGTGTAAGACAAACGGGTGGTAACTTCCTTTACGTTGAATTGGGGATCTGCCTTAACACGATCCTTAACCATTACAAAATCAGGACGCCCATCACTGACCTCCAAAATAGAAGCAACAAGTGGACGAGTCAGATGAATCCTTCGACCCTTTACATAAGAAGTAACTGTTTCACTGCCAACGTTGTCTTTGCCTTCTATGTTGGCGTAAAACTCCAATACCAACTGAGGATAGTAAGCCTTCGGTAATTGAAGTACGCCACCCCACCCTACTGAATGAAAAGCATCAGTCAAATTTAGAAGAGAATCAATCGCGGCACATTTTTCAACAACAAGGGAATTACGTTTCCTTCATTCATACCACTTAGCATTAGCGCGAGAAGTGAAGCATGATGATTCATATTCAGCAACATGCATTTCTGGCTCATCTACTTGATGTCGAGATCCCCGAGATGAAGATGGAATGGAGGGCCGGGATTTAGGTCTAGATGCTGCACACGTACGGGTGGTACCGGCATTGATATCAGGTTTTTGAGCATCACCGCGAGGTTTTTCGGTTCGTCCCATGACTCACAATGGGTACAATTATTGCCCACACTCAATCCCCTCCGATAGCTGGAACACTGCAGTCAAACATAACATAAATTAGGAGAAACCAATGCTGAGGATATTCCTATTAACCATACTCAAGCATTCGAAAGCATAATCAATGATAAATACACTAAAAGATACTTCGTTTAGCATAACAGAAATAATAAGTAAATGATCATAAATATAGAAGCCTTCGCAGGCATAATCAATTTCCAATTATCTATATTGCTATGTTTTCCATCACCAATATTTAGCTTTCTTCATTGGTTCGTTTTTGGGATTACAATTCATAAGTTATTCTACTATTCATTTATCAACAAAAAACGTCAAGCTTATCCTGTTACAGTTTCTAACCATTTGAAATAACAAAGAAAAAAAACGATTTCAACCTAACAAACCACCAAGTATGCATAACAAAAAAAAAAAACTTCAACAACAAAATTTAGTGGATTAGGAGCCAAATAATCTTCTGTTTATCTCCCTCTCAAAGCAACATACACCGCCAACAAGAATATTCACCCTATTACCACCTAATAAATAAATGTATACACCCATTTCTAATATACCTGGATGAAATTTGAATCTCATAGCCAGCAAACTCACCTCTGAATTTTGTGATAAATTTAGACCAATTTGAGGCAAAAAATCCTACGTGCCCCGTTGCGTGGGCTATCGGATACCATTATCGAACCACAATCTAGGGGTGAGTGGGCTGTGGGATGAAGTTTCTCTGGCCTTCACCTCTTCACGGACGAGCAACAGTTGCTGTCTCTAATCTTTCGGCCATCAGGTATTCGGGTGGGGGAGTTGAGGAGGGGGGAGGGGTGACGGTTGACAATTTTCAAATGTTTAACTAGGACAGTTTCGGGTGGCCTCAAATTTGGCTTGCTTTGGTGGATTAATGAATTCGGGTTGAATGGGTGGGTAAACAAGTTTGGGTAGTTTAATACAACAATTATATGAAATTTTTACTCTTTTTTTTTTCCTGCGCATGGGGGCAGAGGCCCCTAGGCCCTAATCCAGGCGCCTGCCATGGATTTGTTTATTTGTTTATTTTTTTCTTTTTCTCTGATTTCTCCCATGGGGGGTAAAGGCTTCCAGTGCTAAAGGCAGGCGCCATGACAGGCGCATGGATGAACACTGTAATTTCATCAACAGCTTTAAAATAACTAAGCAATATCATATATTATGGCATTTAATTATTGAATAAATCACATACAACAACCAAAAGTAACAACAAATATTTCCAATATAGTGCAAACTCATAGCCAGCAAAAGTTTAACTTACAATCAGATGCGCTGCTTTCCCATGCTTGCGTTTGGACATCACACTCGAAAATGAATCCCATATCTCCTAACATTTGTCTTTCACAAAAACAACGACTAGGAACCAGTGTAAATTTTCGTCATTCATAGGGATGTAAATTTGAAAATTTGAAAATAACAGAAATTCAAGAAAACACCAATGTCATGGGTACAGAAAGAACAAAATTTCATTAATGTATAGCAGGAAAGTGATTTACAACACAATTATATGTCAAGGATTCGATTGTATGCATCTAAGTGGGGTTCAACGAACCTTTTCACAAAACTCAAGCTTCCCACAAAATTTGTCAAAGAATTTTCAATGGTCTGCGAATGTTAGAGTGTCATTGCGATTACATTTGTTGAATTGTATATTTTGCTGAAGAAGTTGAAAGACTCAAATTATAAAGAATATATATATGTCCGTGAAACATTTAGATAATCAAAACCATCGGTATTGATAAATTAAAAATTACATACCTGAAAAGTAAGGGTTAGAAACTACTGATGGGTTTCTTTGGCCCTGTGCTTGGATCTTTCACGAAATGTGAAATCTTCCTCGGCTAGATCTGTAACGCCACACTCTCTCTCCAACTAATATTGTCTCCAATTTAGCCACCGCACTTCAGACGGTATGAAGTTTTTGTTCAGACTTCCCAGGGGGTCACCCACAGGAATGCTCCCACTGGCGCACGCTTAACCCCAGAGTTCTTCAAACCCTGAAGCCAAACGCTTTGAAAAGGCCTTAGTTATTAAGAGAGTGCTCACTTTACATTTGAACCATTACCATCTGACACCCTTCCATACTCGGGCGATGTGGGATTGGACACCGATCTCTGCCAGTAAAGTAGCCTGCCAGTGCCTCGCACCTGCCCACACTTACTCTGGCTCCCTGGCTCCAGATCCTGGTCGTCACAATCCACCCCCCTTGGGCCCAACGTCCTCGCTGGCACATTTCCGGCAGGGTACAAGCTCTGATACCATTTGTAACGCCACACACTCTCTCCAACCAATATTGTCTCCAATTTAGCCACTGCACTTCATACGGTATGGAGTTTTTGGTCCGACTTAGGGGGTCACCCACAGGAATGCTCCCACTAGCGCACGCTTAACCCTAGAGTTCTTCCAACCCTGAAGCCAAACGCTCTAAAAAGGCTTTGGTTATTAAGAGAGTGCTCACTTTACATTTGAACCATTACCATCTGACACTCTTCCACACCCGGGCGATGTGGGATTGGACACCGATCTCTGCTAGTAAGGTAGCCTGCCAGTACCCTGCACCCGCCCACACTTACTCTGGCTCTGCCAGTAAGGTAGCCTGTTAGTGCCTCGCACCCGCCCACACTTACTCTGGCTCCCTGGCTCCAGATCCTGGTCGTCACAAGATCAATTATCTAAACTCAATAAAACCATATGACAAAATATAAGTGTATTAAAAAAAATAAAAATAAACGGGTGTATATAAGATGTGTACTAATGAAATAAGGGTTATAAAAACTACGTACACTCATTTTGAAACATTCTTTGGGCCCTAAACATAGTATATCAGCTCGGCTAGTAAATGAATACTCCGTCTGAACAAGAATCTCATTGCAAAAACACAAATACAACCCAAAAACAAGTAAGTGTAATGATGGAAATCTAGCTGCAAACTGAACCCCATAAATAAAATATTAAGTGCCCCATTAGACAACTAATCGGGAATAGTTTTTACCTTTCGTCGAGACTTTTATCAAAATAGTACTGAATGATATTTATGCACGAGACTGGAAGATCACTATGAACATTAAATGGGCCAGCCTTGCTATACAACAAAAAAAAACGCCCGCCATTATGACATTTCATACACATACAACTCCACAAGTACACTAAATTGAAAGAGATGATAGAGAAATTACATACATCAACGCGTGTGAGGCAAGTAGCCAGATCACTCAAATGGCAGCCAAATTGCCCATATTGGTCTCCGAATGAGGAAGAATCATATGGAACCAAATCAACCACCTTTGCATGCTTATAGTCTTCTGATTCAGTTGAGATGGCTTGTATGACCTGAGGAGTACAATCATTAGGTAAGAGAGTCTGCTTGGGGGGAGAAGGGGGAGGCCATGCCTTCAAACGCTGAGGATCTTCACCGTGGAATGCATGTGCTTTGCCTCTACCTTCTCCCATTGGAGTGTCTCGGACTAAGGATTCCTTTAACACAGCAACAGACTGCGCTAATGCCTCTATATCGTTCCGCACAGCCCCGTGGATGGTTGCAAGCTCATCCTTTACCTCTTTTTTGAAGCCAGCCAACTCCCCACTCATTGCTACCACCTTCTGTGTTAGCATAGTGATTTTGTGAGAAACATCGGTGGTTAATTGGCAATGCAATGGAATATTGACGGTTACGTCAATTGTTTGTGGCCGGGAAGACTGGCCTCCATCGTGTTTAGCCTCTTCCGAACACTACAAAAGTATGGAAATGGTGGAAACTCAAAGCATAAATATATGAATACATGATGTTTAACCAAAATTTGAGCAATATTGAGGTTACAAGGCATCAGTTTACCTGAGCGTCAGAATTTTTCAGAAACGATTTATGCAACTTCCTAATTTCTTTGTCTCTGCTTCACCCTAAGCACAGACCGCTAGCACCGCACAAAACTATATGTTTTCACAGCAGTCCAATGTCCATGTAAAACAACTAATAAGCCAATGAAAAGAAGTAAGCAAGCAAGAGTATTATTTTCACATGATCTTATTACCTGAAGGACTAGCAAATAGCCAAAAATGTATTGTGGATTCGAATTCTTGTACTTTCTAATCCCTGCAAACAGACAGTTGAATGTCCAAGTCACGCATTTTTCCCTATGATATTGCTGGCACTATGCACTCGACTCATGTATTTATCGGAGATGTAGACAGAAGAGGTGGGACTCAGAATTGTCCCCATCAAGAACAGAGTGAAGATCAATATGAAGTCGTCCCCGGTTGCCTCTTTGTTCACCAATACCCAGTGCAGGGCAGCAATGGGAATGCGTCCGTGCCCCAACTTGTATTTGGCCTTCAGCTTCTCGATGGTGCTTCCATCGTTCGGCAGGCCCATTAACCTCTTAACGGATTCTGGACCAATAGTGTGGACCGTGCCATGCAAATCTAGCCTGTGGTCGAAAGGATCAAAACGATCCACCAACCACATCACCATCGACTTATCTCTTGGCACTAGTTTGTGGCTGATTAGGGATCCGAATCCTAATTCTTCCACGGTCATCTTCTCTGTGTCGTTGAAATCTTTGGCTGCACCCCATAGACGCTCAGGGCTGCATCTGGTCAAGAAGGTGCAGCTGCCATCGCTTTTGCCTCGGAACTGCATTTTGTGTTCGTCGTCGAGACCTTTCCATTTCATACCAAGCTCTTCATAGCCTGGAAAATATATCAATAATAAAGATTACTTGTGTTAGTATTTTTCATATACACCTAAGCAAAAAAATTAAGAAATATTTGGTTACCTTTTTGTTAACTTTTTTTGATTTTTGTAGCAGAGTCTCACGTTCACTCTTATTGCAAAATAATATGATCAAAAGTTGCAAATAATAAATAAAGTTAGTTTCCAAACATGAAATGTGTTGTGATGCTTTAAATTGTTAATGGACAATTGAAGATTGCATAAGTACACAAATACTCACAAGTAATTAAACCACGCATTTGATTTATGCTTTGAACTCTGTTTTCTTTGAGACTGGCTTGTAATAAATGTGTCTGGCACGCTGTAGTGGTCACTGGTTGACTGCTGAATGAAACAACCAACAAGGTTAATAATTTTGGCATTCAATAATTCACCCAACACAAAACCATTCTATGTTTCAAGGAAAGTTATGTTATCCACAGTGGGAACTGTGGAACCGTGGACAACATACCATGATGCTGAAGGCAATGTCAGATTCAGGAAAATACAAAGTGGCGGCTTGAATATAGTCAATTTAAAAACCTTCAAAATGCAAAAACCTTCAAATTATACAATGAATATATACATTCGTGTTCATAATTAAATCATATTATATGCTTCATGAGTGAAATTGAATAGAGAAAACATTATTATTCTTCAATGTAAAACAACCGCGGATGTTAAACTTAACAAGAAAAATAACAAAATATAAGGCTACCGTAGAGAAACTCTTTCCGATTTAATATTTCCATAATCAAAATATTCCCCATAATAAAAAAACGACTTGTTCAGATGCTTCAATCATAAAATCCCCAATTTCAATTATTATTTTTTAAATGTAAAACATATTAACAGCAAATAAAATTCCCACAACTAAATCATAAAATCTCCATAGTATAATTCTCAAACTATTTTATTCTTATTCACTGTTTTACTTTTCACTAACCAAAAAAAAAATATATCAATGAGTTTTGATGATTTTTCCATCAAATATCTCTGATCTATGTAAGCCATTTTTTATTACAGTGGCTATTAATCCACAACTCAAACCTAACTACTAAATACCAACTCACAATTTGTTTTCCTAACAATTTTGACATTTTCCAACAGGGGAAACATAGAAAATTGCACAGACTAACTACTAAATAAATGATTATATATATCCACCTTGAAATTATAGCATTACTGAAGGCAAAAGCTGGTGTGAGATTAGTTATTGATGTGGCTAAAGTGGGAGAGCTTTATTTTAGTCCAACATACTTTAGTAACTGACAAGCACAACCGTACAAAATTTTTATAAATCCAATTAGTTTTCAACAAGTAAACAACAACACTGAAAAGCAAAACACAGAAATGTTTAATTTCAATGTACAATAAATTGAGATTGTTACCCACTAATTAATTTTCAATAAAAGAAAATTCTACATAATTTAGTAACTGAGAAGCATAACTATACAATATTTTCAAACATCCAATTAGTTTTCAACAAGTAAATAGCAATACCCAGAAACGTATTTTTATCCACACAAAAAAATTCAAAATAAGAAAAATCTACCTTAGCAAGCCAATTTTCTTAAATCACCAAACACTATCCGGTATTGAAAATCTCAATAACCTTGTTGAATCCTGATTTTGAAGGAATCACTGCAAAAAAATACTCAAAATTATGGATGTGGAGGGAGGAAGAAGTATGGGGAGGGATGGAGAAATGAGCCAAATAAAAGTCTAGTTCAATTAAAACCCACAAAACCTATTCACTCTCTTTCTCAAAAAATATATTTTCAGTTAATTTCACATCTTCGTGTTCTTTTATTTTTTATTTTGGTGAATAATTTCAAATCTTTGTGTTGAAACATCAAAAGGGTCATTATCTATTTCACCCAAAACCAAAACTAAAATGGCATTTGAAAAAAATTAAAATGGGAAGAAGTACGGGGAGGGACGGAGGGAGGAGATATTACCTTAGTGAAACGGGACTTTAGGACCAATCTTGCGATTTGTTCAACACTGGCGGAGGAACGGTGACCTTTACGAGCAAGCTCGTGCTTATGCAGGGAGGAGAAACTGTGACGTTACCTTTTCAAAGCGAGGAAGAACATCACGGATGCGGAGGGAGGAATAAGAAATGTGAAGAGGAGGAGGGAAGAGGACATCGGGAGGAAGAAGAAATGGGAAGGGGCGGATGGAGGAGAAGATCGGGAGGAAGAAGAAATGAAAAAGTTTTAGATTTTGAATTTAGAGCAGATTAGGCAAATATTAAAAGGGTATAATTGGGTATTCATAATAAAATGGGGTAAATTCGTAAATGATCAAATTTAATCTAATTTTTTTTTCAAAAACTTTGACCGGAATTGTTGAGAACCGGTTTCATTTCAATAGGGGTCTCATGGTGGAGACCCCTCATGGGTTTCACTGAAGTCAATCCCTTCTCTTCTTTTTCTGTTTTTTGATTTTTTATCTTCTATTTATTTATTTATTTTATTTTATTACGTTTTTGAGATGTTTTGGAATGTTTTTGGGGTAAATTGAATAATTCTTTCTGCAGAATAGAGAATAATGTTTTTATTTTTGTTTTATTTTCTATTTTTCTATTTGCCAATTGTTAGTTTAATTTGGTGATAATCTTTTTATATTATAGTGTGTGGAAAAAAATGTGGAAGATTATCCAAAATTTGATGAAATAATAAGGGATAGATAATACCGACCCAAAAAAAAAAAGATTTACATTCAACTGTTATGTCACGTTATTCTTTACTATTTTTATTTATCACCTGCTACGTTAGTTCAATTACATATAATAATGCAACACTTCACAAGATCATAACATAAAATTTGTGAACCCTACTAAAATAATTATTTCATAACTGCTTATGAATAGTCGGTTGCATTACATCATATATATACAACTGTTGTATATAAGTTTCTTTTTTTCAAAAAATGATAATATTATCTTTATAAGAAATTCAATTTCAAGCCGTCCACAAAAAATAACTTGATAAAGTTTAAATCCGCGTGATACTCCATAGTTTTCCTTGCAAATAATGGAAAAGCTCCAACATATAATAATAATCACCATGTCTTGGCACTTCAAAAAACCCTTTTTCTAAATATTAAAAAGCTTGAACTAGGGCATAAAGAATTCCACATTTAAGTTGTGATAGAGTTATAGAAATCAATAACCTTGGTGTAAGTTTTCTTGCTAATCTAGTAAATAAAAACGTTCATAGTGCAATCTGATCAATTTTTCCGTTTAAGGTTTTATAATCTCTGAAAACCCATTATACTGGTAAAAAAAAAAAAGAGAATTAGTTAGTTTTAGCTTATTTTGTTGTTACAGCCAGAAGATAAAACATAATTTCCTTAACCTGTTGTTCTTTAAATAGTGGTTTTGTGCTTTGTCTATTGTGCCAACATACGAAAAAGCTCTTTCTTGAATTTTGGATCCTCATGCAATATTGATAAGTGGTCTATATGATAAGTGGTATATATAGAGTAATTCTCTCATAAGAGACTTTCTGTCCGGAACTTGTTTGGAATAATGTGTATTCAAAATTGGATAAAGCATTTAATTTTTTTTATCATGTTTATCTAACTTTGCATATGCGTTGTTTTAGTCAAATTCCACAAAAAATCTCTGGTAATAGAAAAATTAGGTATTAGTAATCTTCTCATCAGAGATTTTCTGACATGATTCATCCGAGACAACACATATTTAAATTTTGATAGTTATGTAAATTTTTGTTATCATACATACATATTTATATATATATATATGTATGTATATGTATTTGATAATGATCCAAAACCAAGATCTCTATTTCAGTTCAAGGTATCACTTAAGGCGAATCCTTTTTAGTCAAATAATAATAAGAAAAAGTATAAAAGTGGATTTTCTTTTCTTTCTTTTTGTTTTGCTTTCGAAATTTTGTTTTATAACAAGTAAGAATGTAGTCAGTCCAAGAATTATGTATTACCATGAATTTTAATAATAATAATAATAATAATAATAATAATAATAATAATAATAATAATAATAATAATCAGAAGAAGATAACTAGCTGGGTAGGACAGACATCCCTGCTAGGCAGGCATCCCTAGACCAACTCAGGTAGCTAAAATAAATTAAAATTAAAAAAAAAAAAAGAAGAATACACCATCAGATCAAAAGACCCAAAACTGCTGGCCTCATTAAAACCTTCAACTGGAAAAACCACACAGGGAAAACTAGAAGAAGGAAAAAAGAGTATCAGTCCGTACAGAAACACATATACAAAAAAAACACCCTATGAAACTAAGAAAACCTGAAGGTTCTATCCCTCCACATATCTTCCACATGAGCTGACCAACATTCATCAGGAAGAATAAAGCTCCAATGAGCCCCTTCAACCGAAAGAGCACGTTTAGAAAGCACATCAGCAACCATATTACCTTCCTGAAATATATGAGACCCGAAAAGAAATAGAATCAATAAACCGCAAAGTTCTTGTCCAAGCAGCAAAAACTGACCAGGGAACATGGAGAGATCGAGAAGACAAAAGATGGAACACCACCATCACATTCCAACCAAATATGATCCCAACCATAGCTTTTCACATAAGACAAGGCTTTAATCACCACCCAAATTTCTGCTTCAATTGAAGAACAAATAGGAAGAGAAGCCCAAAAACAACCTTTAATAAAGCCTTTGGAAGTGCGAACCACCCCATCACAACCCGCTCATTCTGGATTACCAACAGCAGCTCCATCAGTATTAAATTTAAACCAGCCTGGGGAAGGAGAATACCAAACCACAGAAACAATCATGGGAGCTTTTGCTAGACAAGAAGCCAAACCCAAAGTCTTTAAAATCTCCAAATCCAAAACAGAATTATGCATATGACCATTATGGAGATTATTAGCTTCATAAATAGACCTCCGAAAAAAACCCAAGAATGAGTGAAATGTAACTTCACCTCCTCAAATCTCAATTTATTTCTAGCAAACCAAACCCTAACAACTTACAACTGCCTGGCCTCATTAAAACCTGACAGAAGAAAATCCCCTGAGGGGAAAACAACTGCTAGGAAAAAGAGTACCAGGGTACTTAAACAAATAAAAACCATAACCCACATATACAACACTTAACAAAACCTATAAGTCCGTCCACCCATAATATCATTCTTATGAGCAGAAACACAAAAATTTGGAATAAAAGACCACCAAAAATCATCCTGAGCTGAAATAACATATTCTTCTCTACTTCCATGATCCTCATCTTGAGTTGCATGAATGTAATATTCTTCACCAGTGAATGGACTCAATTTCTGTTGAATTTGTGACTCTCTTTCTTAACAATTTCTAACTTCACCAGAGCATCTATTGATATCGCTATTTGAGCCAGAGTCGCTATCAATAGTTTGAAATTCTGAACTTGTACTTTTGGAAGAGGTCGAAGCACTAGGAGTTCTAGTTGGCTGTCTCATAAGCTTTTCAAAAGAATCAACACTACTAGAGCCTACTTCTTCAGCAATTACTCTTTGAACATTTATACCTTTTTCTTCAGCTTGTAGAGCAATTTTTGGGTCAGAGTTCCCTTCCTTATCATCTAAATTCACTAGTTTAATCCATTGATATACTTAGTTACCTTATTCATCACTATCATCTACGATAGCATCGAAGATTGTCTTTGGATCAAATTATTAATCAAATAATTTTTTTAACTTGTTGAAAATTTATGCCAAAATAATCTTCTTCTTTTCTTTAAATTATAACTATTTTTTTATTTTAAAATTGTAATCATTGTTTTAGATTTTTTTTAATTGTTTCAATTTTACTTTCAAATTTCAATTCACCTAATTATACGAAATTAGTTAAAATGTGCCATCAATATATAATTATAATTTTAAAAAATGCTCTAATATTTTATAAAAATATATCATACTTTTAAAATTTAACAATCAAAATTTTCATGAAAATTATGGAAAATTTGACCAGATTATGAAGTAATTTCCATGGAAATTTTGATAAAAATATCGTGGAAATTTCAGAAATTTCGACGGAAATTATGAAAATTTCATAGGTTTTTTTGGAACATGAAATTAAGATCCCTATCTTCCAAAAACCGAAATTTTGCCAAAATTTCAGCTAAAATATCAAATTTTTCATCCTTGCATATATCACGATAAGTGTAACACCCTAAAAATTTAAATGGTGTTTAATATGGTAATTATGGTTAATTATGTTTGATAATAAGATTGATAACATTAAGGGTAATATAAGAAATATACTTGTTAAAGAAATAGTTTTGTTAGTTTTAAATTTTAATCTAAGAGAAATAAAAACTTAGAGTTAAAATTTGTGGATCAATGTCTTTAATTAGAGTTAGTGTAAAAAGAAAAAGAAAAATGAAAATGAAAGTAAAAAATAAAAATAGGAAAATAAAAATAAAATAAAATAAAAATTGCCAAATGACCATTTTTCCCTTAGAGTTAAGTAAATGTGTGAGAAGAGTGAAGGGAAAATTTGGAAAATGGGGGAAAATTTTGAATTAGGAGGCCATCAGCTCCTTCACGGAAATCCCAAATTTCTTTTCCTCCATTGTTGAGCCAGCCAAGCTTTTGAGAGAAAATAATTTCAATCTTCTTCAAATCAAGCTTAGGTTTTAGAGCATTTTAAACACTTTGGTGAGGTTCATTTTAACCAAAAACCACTCCAACTTTGAGATTTGGGAGTTGGCCGAAAGTTTTTCTTCACCAGAAATTGAAAGATTCTGGCCACCTCTCGCCGGAATTTTTGTACCAAAAGTTTCATCTCTCACTCCTTTACAAAACCCAAGTATTGGAATGGAAGATTAGTGAGCTAGGTTAAAGATTTGACAAAAAGGACACAAAGGAGATTTTTGGATTTTTAGAGAAATTGTGAAATTTGGCTCCAATTTGAAGGTAAACATGTTTCCTATGCTTAATTGCATTACATAATGATAAGCCTTTGTAGTCTAGAGTGAGAAAATAGAAAATTTGTGAAATTTGTGAATTGTTGAATATGTTTTGATAAAATTATGGTGATGAGTTAGGAGTTGTGATTGGAGTTAATAATGATAAATTATATTTAAGAGATTTGGAGGAATCGTGAGGGTTGATTATGTATTTGGTTGAGAGTTAGTAAGTTTAGTTGGAAAATTTAAGTGAATGAGGATAGAAAATAAGTTGGAAATTAATTATGATGAAAGTAAAGAATAAAAATTTAGGTATTAACCTTTAAAAATCATTTGGGGAAGAATATAATTAATAAGCCTATGTTGTTAGGAGAAAAACTACATAAGTATGAAAAGAGGTAATAAAAATGTATATAACATAACTAGAGAAAGGAACTAGTCTGGCCAAACGACAAGGAGCATCCAACTGAGGATAGGCGTCAACGCGACATTCTTTGTGAGTGGAAACACACACACACACACACACACACACACATATATATATATATATATATGTAAATGCATGAATATACATATATTTTATGAATTGGTAATATATTAAAAGTTTATATGATTAAGAAATATATTTTTTGTGATAAAATAAGTTTTACAAGTATATATATATATAGACTGATATATATTACCTTGTTATTTTCTCTGAAATAAATATATACATATTTATACATGTGTTTAAAAGAATACTTTATTTATGGATTTAAAGTAAATTTTTTTTTTCGTGAATGTGATCATATATGTGTAAATTTCTAAATGAATAATATTTATGGTTGGTGACTACTTGGGCGATGGGGTATGCCGCTAAGTAGGGGGTTTAACAAGGTTGGTGACTACTTGGGCGATGAGTATGCCGCCAAGTAGGGAGGTTGATATTGGATATGGTTGGTGACAACTTGGGTGATGGGGTATGCTGCCAAGTAGGGAGATTGATATTGATAATGCTTGGGCGATGACTTATGCCGCCAAGTTATTGGGCGATGGTTTATGCCACCAGATTGTGTATACGTTTTTAAATATATGAAGTGACAATAGTTTTTCACAAAAAATGTTATTATCTGCTCGGTATATGGTAATTTTTTCACATATATGTTGTGGCTTTTCACTGGAGATTTAACGGTTAGTTTACCCGGCCGATATATATGATGGTTCATATATATATGTCTTGTGGCTTTTCAATAAAATGTCCCTCATATATTGTTGTTACATTGATTTGTGTGTGTTGTTTTGTATTTCAAGATACTTTGACATAAATAAAATAAATTAATTATGTTATATTTAAATATTTTGGAAATTTGTAAGATGGAATAATTTCAAAGGGTGTTGCATGTATAAACAAATTTTTATATACGTTATATATGGGTAAATATTATTTTCTTACTTTAGTTTCTACTCACTGAGTATGCAAATACTCACCCCTCCAAAAACTTCTAAAAATATTTCAGGTTGTTCTTGGATTTTTAGTTGTGCTACTGTTACTAGTAAGCGCAGGAGGAACGAGTTATAGGTAGTAGTAGCGTACTTAGATTTTATAAGATTGTGTATTAGTTGTGTAGTAAACTGTGGTATGTTAGAGATATATTTTGTAATCGAAGTTTTTATAATTATATCATGAAATTTATGTATATTGATGTATTATTGAGAGATTTATTGAATTATGGTAGAATTTGGTGAATTGAAATGTTGTGGAATTATTTTTTGGAATTGCCAGTACTTATAATTAATTTGAAAAATCTTATAAAAACAGTTTAAAATCTGCTGAAATTTCTATTAAATTTTTTGGCATTTATGAGTTTTGGTTGTGAAATTGTAATTAAGGTGGTTTTTGACTGCTTAAGGACTTAATCAGCGTGATTAAGTCCTGCAGGTAGGACTTCGATAGTAAGGTCCTGTCAATAAGACACAAACATCATACATAATATCTTGCGTAGAGGAACAAACATAAAGTAGACTTCCAATTAAACTCCTAAAGTTAGCAAGATGTACCTTTTACGTGCTATCTTCTTCGAGAAATTTCTTGCATTGGTTCATTGATGTTGTTGTGGCATTGCATCTGTCCATGTCAAATTTCTTCAGCAGGTCATTGATATATATATATATATTTTAGAGATAAAGATGCCTCAAACACATTGTATAATATCCACTCGGAAGAAGTAGTTAACCTCACCCAAGCTTGACATTTCATACTGATCTTCAAGCTAAGTTTTGAACTTCTCAATTTCATCTATATATCTGCCAATCACTAGTAGATCATCCATATAGAGAGAGAGAGATCACCACCATGCTACCTCAGCTCTTCACATATATGGTCCACTCATTTAGACTTCTCATGAATCTTTGATTCAACAAATAACTATCTATCCTTCCATACCAAGCTTTAAGACCTTGCTTCAGTCCGTTTAGAAAGCCTTTTGAAGCATATAGACTTTATCTATCTTCACTACTCTTGACTGAAAAACCTTTTAGGTTGTTGTACATATATTTTTTCTTTCAGCATTTCATTCAGAAAGGCTGACTTCATGTCATGTTGGAAGACCTTCCATTGAATGCATGCTAAGATTTCAAGAATAAGTCATATGGTTTCCATTCTTGCAACTGGGGAAATTTCTATCTATAGTCAACAATAGCTTGATGAGCATAGCTTTTCACTACCAACTTAGCCTTATGTTTGTTGATGGACTCATCTGGATTGTATTTGGTTCGAAAAATCTATTTGACTCCAATAACATGCTTCTTCTTCGGCTTGGTCATCAAACTCAATGTGGCATTCTTCTCTATCATGTCCATCTCGAACTTCATTGCATCTCTCCATTCATTTTTCTCAAAGGTTTTTCAACTTATCTTGCATCACTTAAGGCAACAACATTTTTCATACATTTCATTTAAGAGTCAGGTCCCCTTTTTACCATCACCTCTATCCAAATGTTAGCCAATGGTCATCTCACGGGTATCATCATCATGGATGTCTCAGACATCACAATTGTTTATGGCATCATCATCATTATTTTTATTGTTTCTTGGACTCTTTCTCAAAATTGTTGTCACAGACATAACATGTCATCTCTATTGTAATGTCTCCATACTCCAGTCCTATCTCATTTCCTCATCAAACTTCACGTTTTGGCTTACAAGATTTTTTCAAGTTTCAATATTGTAACTCAAATTTTGTTAGTCACTTCACAATATCCGACCAAGAAACCAACCTAAGCTTTTTTGTCCAATATATCTCTTTTCTCTTCTATGCTGGCACATGAAGGTAGCATAAACTACCAAAGACTTTTAGGTAATTCAAAGAGGGCTTATATTTATGCCAAAGCTCAAGCGGGGTCTTTTCTTCTATTGTCTTGGACTAGATGTGGTTTTGGATGTAAGTTGAGGTAGAGACTGCCTCAATTCAAAATGTTTTTGGCATTTTGCTCTAAAACAAAAGTATCGAGCCAACTCAATGATCGTACGATTTTTTTCTCGAACACACCATCTTATTGTGGTGTGTATAGTATAGTAAACTGATATATAATCCTCTCTCATTGCATACTTGTTGGAATGATTGACCAGTATATTCTTCTTATTGTATGACCTTACACTTTTCAAAGTACTACTAGACTAATTCTCCACAAGCTTTCTAAAATAATCAAATCTCTTGGACACTTATGATTTGTGAGTAAAAAATAATACCCAACACATCCATGAATAATTATCTATGAAGGTAAAGTAGTATCTACTTCTATGTAAAGGCAGTATACTCATAGGCCCACAAATATCTGAATGAATCAACTATAACATGGTCTTGGCTCTCCATGAGCTAGTATTGGGTAGAGGTGTCAAATGGGTCATGCCATGCTGACATTGTCTAATTAAACGTTAGCCTATTAGTGTTCATGCTGTGTTCGTGCTAGCCCATTTATTTATCGCGTTGTGTTGTGCTCGTACCGGCACGTTCATGTTTGTGCGAACCGTTTATATTTGGCAAACATATTTATTTTATTTATTTATAAAAATTAATATATTATATAAGTATATATAACAAATAACTTATACATACTACAACTAATAATGAAGCTGACATTTATTATGTTCAGGTATGAATTAAGTGATAAATAAAATATAAGTGGATAAATATGCAACATCCCATCTTGCAAAAATGCTAAAACTTTCAAATTTGATCAAGTTTGAACATGAGTGGGCTAGGGTTGAATTTTTATGTGGTCAAGTTTGAGCTTTGAATTTAGTGTCGTAGCGTAGAGCTCATCGATATGAGTTTGTAGACTAGTGGTACACTTGATTCCGAGTTACTGTTTAAAAGTTGTGGCCAAATGAAATTCAGAGGCATTTTGGTCTTTTAATAAAGGGGTCCCATTTAATCAAATTTCCTCTTGCTTTTTCTCCCTGGCAACCTCCTCCCATTTTTCCTTCCTCTGCTCGCTACTCACTATCTCTCTCTCGTTACTGTGCCGCTGGACCTTCCAACAGAAATTTCTCTATTTTTCAGCGATGGCAGGCTAGCATCACACTTGGAAAAAGAAGCCCCCAGTCCTCTCTCCCCTCTTCCCCAACCGGAACGGTGCCTCTAACGTACCTACGCGGCCAAAGCTTCTCGCCGAAAATTTGGCTAAATCCGGCGATGGCGATCTAATCCACCACCCAGAAAAGAATGCCCAAGCCTTCCTCTACCTTCCCACTCCAAGTTTTGGCTGTGAAACCCTGTGAATCGCTGGAAAACTTGAAGAAACTGGCATACTAGTTTTTCCTCGGATCGCCACATTTCGGTGGTTTTTCGGTTGCGGGGCTGGTCCTTCCCCCTATTTTGGACCCCCTGAGTCCGAATCCATCATCTTTTTTTCTCAAATTCCTTTAATTGAACGGTTCAAAGAATTGGTGTTTGGCAGCAACTTTTGGGCCATTTTCCGGCTGTCACCGGTGGCAAATGGGGCAAGTTAACTTGATTATTGTATTCTACATTCCTCAAGCTTCATTTTGATATATAATTTGCTTATTATTGTTGAGTATGTGAAATCTACTTAAGTTTGAACTAGATTGGGTTATTTGTGAAAATTAGCATGTCATTGCATAGCATGTATGATAATTCTTGAAGCAATTAAGTTGCTAATGACTGTTAAGAGCTAATTTCAATATTGAATTTCGTAAATTTAGTGCAATTATGATTTGTGGATTTGAATCCCTCATGGATTTGAATTATCCATGAGGAGTGTAATATGATTTTATGTATGTGTATATATATATATTATATATATATACATAATGAAAATGCATTCTTTAGGTCGTCATCATCAGTAGATATATGTTGGATGGCCCAAAGTTCAGATTGATTTGGTAAAGGAGTGAGTTGCTCCAAGGCATGGGAAGGAGGGGCCAGCGATGCACGTGCTTTGCCTTTATCTTCTCCAATCGGGTTGTCTTGAAAGTAATTGTTCCTTCAGCAAAGCACCTGACTTGGCTAAATATGCTATTTCGTTCTTCACACCCGCGTTCAGAGTAGCAAGCTCATCTTTGACCTTCGTTTTGAAACTCAAGAACTCTGTGCTCATTATTTCCACTTTCTGGGTGAGAATAGTGATTTTATGAGAAATGTCTATCGTAGCCTGAGTATCAAGAGGAATCTTAACGATTAAGTCAATCGTCGGGCCTGGAAGGACTGGTCTCTTGCCTGTTCTGCCTCGTCAGCCTATGAACAAAATCGATAATTAAGGTTAGAGTATGATAACATGGACAAGAACGTAAAAAATAACTTTAAAACCCTAAATAAGAAAGATTAGGAGCTGACCGGATTTGCAGACTGAGATCGCAAAGTTTTCAACAACTTCTTGAATTTCTTCGTATCCTTCTCGCCCCATGCACAAAATGCCGGTAAGTTTCAGGAAACTAAATGTTTTCCCACCCATGCAACATCCATATAAAACAGGTAGCAAAACAAGAAACAATTTTGAAAGCAAGAAATTAAGTAAATTACTAGTTAAAAGACTTCAAAATAATTATGATTGACTTGACTCTCTTACCTGAAGCACCAACAAGCATCCACAGATGTACTGTGGATTGGAATTCCTATACTTTCGGATGCCCTCACATAGACAGTTGAAAGTCCATGTAGCCCATTTTTTCCCTCTGATCGACTTGGCACTCTGGACCCGGCTTAGGTCCTTGCTAGGTATGTACATAGAAGATGTAGGACTCAATATCGTCCCCATAAAAAACAAAGTTAAGATAACTCTGAAGTCATCCTCGATCACCTCTTTGTTGGCCAATATCTGGTGCAGGGCGGCGATGGGGATAGGTCCTTCTCCCAAAGTGTATTTAACCCTTAGCGCATCAACGCATACGTGTCATCGGAAGAATTGATGGCGCTTCCATTGCCCGGCAGCCCCATCAGCCTCTCAACAGCTACTAGACCGATAGTGTAGACAGTTTCATGTACATCTAAGGTATGACTGAAAAGATTGGAATGATCCACCAACTACAGCACCAAGAATCTATCAACAGGGGCTAATTTACGCCTAATGAGGGATGCGAACCCTAAGTCTTCCAACACCTTCTTTTCATCCTCGGTGAAAGCATGAGCCACACACCACACGTGTTCAGGGCTGCATCGGGTGAGAAACATGCGGTTATCCTCCATATCACTACCATACCGTGTCTTCTCATTACAATCGAGGTCTTTCCTCTTTCTACCCAACTTCTTCACAGCTTGCAAATATATTTCAAAATCAGCGTCAAAATAAGCAATTTTTTTTTAACAAAGTAATACAAAAAATGATATATAAGACCGATTTTAATGGTTACCTATTTGGTTGGCCGCTGTCCATTTTGCTTCATCTTCCTGCGTTCGCTGCTACTGCAAAAAAAAAGGATAAAGAGGTTTTCCATTTTCAAAAATGCATAAGTAATTGCTCAATACATTTACATCAAAATCGTTATACTTACAGATAATTAAACCAACTATTTAATTTTTGTTTTTGATTCCCTTTACTGTTAGACGGGCCTGGCTCAGACGCGCCTACCACACTGGGATGATCATTGGAAGACTGCAATGTGAAACAAGATACAATGTTAATAGATTTACAAGCAGCCAATTATTCACCTAAGTCAATATAGAAAATAGATTTATTAACAGAGCTAGTCAGGGACGGGTCATAGTTAAGTTGGAAATAGTGGAGAACATACCATGATGCTGAGAGAACAGAATACGGTTTCGTCGAGGCCCTTTGGATCTTAAAAGGCAAACCCAAGTTGGAAGTAAGCCTCAGCAAATACACTTGCAGACAAATAAACAAAATAAGGAGCTAAATTAATAGAGCCCTAAACCCTAAGAATATATTTTAAAGGTGTTTCCTTTTTGTAAAATATGATTCCTTTCAACCATATTCTACTAGAAATTAACTTCAAGCCTAACAATATTCCATACACTGTTGTTTAAAGAAACTCTTACAACAAAACTCTAATAACTTTTAAAATGAAACCCTAAACAAATAAACACAATAACAATACTTGTAAAAGTTCAATATATAATTGTGGTTGGCAAATTCATCGACCGTAACTTGCATAAAAAGATATTTGTCTTTATAAATTATTTTAATCATTTAAAATAAAAATGTTTTTCATATTTATCACAATGCAAAAATTTAAACAACCATAAGTTCTTTATTATGATTAATCCCTAATGGTTGTAAAATATTTACAAAGGAAAAAATAATAAAATAAATTATGATGAAAATGATTTGGAAAAAAATGATCAACTGGTACAAAAATAATGGCTAACATGTAGGAAAACTTAAAAAAACAAATATCAGTAATAATTTACCCATAGTTAAAATATTAAACTGTCAAAAACAAAAATAAAAATTGAATCTGCCAAATAAAATGAATGCATTAAAAATCATTAATTTATCCATTTGACGTTATATGTATTGATATTTCCAATTCCAAAGAAGATCAAACAAATTAAGAATAAAAAATATATAAATTACACATGCGGCTCAATTATAATTTTTTCCCTATTCCACGTTATATTCATTGAAATTTCCATTTACAAAGAGGAAAACAGATATGCAAAGAAATAATATATAAAATCAATGCATCTGACAAATTAATATTCATTTTCCTATTCCACATTATATTTATTCTTATTTCCATTTCGAAAGGATGTCAAACAGATCACGCCATAAACAAAAATAGATAAAATCAGTGCACATACTTATTATTCTTTTTCTATTACACATTATATTTCTTCATTTTTCCATTTCCAAACAATATCAAACAAAAACACAAATGTAATAAATCAAAATAACTTTCAGCTTAATACCTTTCAATCTTCAAGAAGCCCCATAAGCTTTACAATATCTTTCACAAAACCAGCAACTAAAACCTACGTATCAATTATAAAATTATTACAAAACAAAACTACAAATAATACCATCTAAATGAGGAAAAAAGAATAATCCAGCCAATTTGAGACTAAGCTCATTCCCTTACGCCATAAATTATTGTTTTTAACGTATGCACATACAGAGTCACACTAAGAAATAAGCATATAACTTGAAGGATGATTTTACCAAATGATGGTAGAATAACATTCACATGATGAGTTTGCATAAACAAGATTGCCCATATCAAAACTTTTAGAACATGTCTAAATGAAAACTTTTACCAACTTAATAGATTATTAGGAAATAAGGATTGGTAAATTTACTCACTTTATCATGAACAAAAGGATTTGCTGACTTTCTCAAAAGATAGTTATTTATTATCCTGTAGCTTGTTACTTTCTCACATTTAACTTTACAGCCTAAACTATTTTTAACATTCCAAGTCTATAACATCATCTTCAATTTTCTTTCTAGTGTATATATCATAATGAAACCACCACAATATATTTACATAAACATAACTTACCCAAATTCCAAGAAATAAGAAAGCATGGAACACTTTCTGGCAACACATGGAATTTAGTCCATTTATCTACAGCAAAGCAGGAAGCGACATATGATAAAGCAGGAATATCATAAGTATTACTTCATAATGATTTGCGAATTAAATACATCAATATTATCTAAAATGTTCAATTTTCAGAATGAACTTCCCACATTAAAAGTATAAATTTGAACCAGATATCCCATAATACAAATCTCCAAAGATAGGATTGTCAGAAGTTACAATCTAAATTGAAATCAAGTTTGCAAACTTTTGGTGTATCATTTTGTTAACAAAAATGATATTAGACACAATAAAATGTCATATACCATTACAAGACAAGAAAAAATCAAATCAAAAGTCAAGGATTAGAAACATGCATTACTTGGCAAACTTTGACGACAATATTTTGTAAAGCAAATATATAAAAAAAATTGTTGTCTACTTATTTCAACTTAGCCAGTCATTAAAGTAAATATTTGTCATGGAATCACCAATTACTTTATTTAATAAATGAACTTTAATTTGAGACAAAAGTTCACATGCAGCATTTTTCCTTCTCAAGTCCTACAAGCCACGAAATGCTGAAAACAATAAATAAATAAAAAAGAAAAAAGAAAAATAAATCTCCCAAATTAGCCGAAAATCACGTTTTTGAAAAAACAGTCAAAAATCCGTGGGTTCCAATTTTTTAAGCAATTCCTGTCAAAAAATTAAAATTGGTTTATATTTTGTACCCAATGAAATAATTAGAGGCAAACTCGTTTGGTGATGGAGAGATTACCTCAACTGACTGCTTTTGCAATTTGTTAGAGAGCTTTGAAAATTCGAGTGCTGTATATGCAAGGCTGCCATTTGCTTTTGGATCGGAGATACTCGGGGCTGGAGGAAGAAAATAGGGGTGGGGGAAGAACACAGGGCCAAAGATTCAAGGCCGACGTTTTCTTTTGGGTCAAATTGGAGATACTAGGGGCAGAGGAAGACAACAAGGGCAGAGGAGTGAGCTTGGCCGAAGAAAACAAAATTGGTGATGGAGTAAGAACAACGGCCACCGGATTTACTGAAGAGGCTGCAGGAGGATGAACGCAGAGTAGAGGGAGGAAGAGGTCGTGGTCAGGGGAGAAGAAGGGGGAGCGGCCAAAATTTTCAGTTATGAATTCTGAAATAATTTAAATTCTGAAATTAGGGCATAATAGTAAAACCATAAAGGAGGGTATAATTGAAAAACCATAATAAATAGGGGGTAAATTCGTAAATTCACAAAATAACAAAAAAAAATTCAAATTTGACTGGCATTTATATTCACTGGTTACCCCCATCAGGGAGTTCATGGCTGGAGATCTCATAAGGGGTTCTCTTAAGTTGGACCCCAAATTATAGAAACATCATATTATTCATTTTCTTTCTTTTTTTCTCCTTGTTGAAAGAATCATTGTCTTCAGACTTTAATGAGCTTCTAATAATTGTCAACATTTCGTCTTACACTTGAAGCATACATCGATTCCAATAAGATAAAGTGATATCAATTTAAAAGTTATGCATTCATATCGAGTCTTTGGTAAGATTACTGTCTTTTGGTGGTCATATCTCTCTTTAAAAAAAATTCATAGGACATTTAGGTCCTTTAACAGTGAGATTTTCACTTTTTAATTCTTCATCTAAGTGATGGAGAATCAAGATCATTGCTTTTGTACGGTCCCAAGGCCCATAGCGTTAAGGTGTATTTCAGTATCAAAGAACCAAGACAAATTATTCTTTCTAGAAATGTGAAGTGCAACAAATTTTATCTTGACAAGGTTCGACATTATAAACTCTACCAATACAAAGAAATATAAATAATATTATAAAGTATAACATAAGATTTCATAGGTATCAAAGCTAAAGTAAACATATAAAAGTTTAAAATTTATAAACGACATTTAGGTATAGTACAATAGTTCATATATATCATCATAAACAATATTAAGAAATAATTCCAGTAAATGCATAAATTAATACACAATAAGCAAGACTAAATTCTTTATCAGAACCAAACAATATAGTCACAAAGATATTAGAAGAAATATGCACATAAAATTTTTTATTGGTGCAAGAATATGTATCCAAATAATTAATACTTGAACTCAAAAACTAGGTTACTTTCCTGCATATATGAACATAGGGTTAATAGTTTCCGTATTTGTGAAAGACGTAAATTGTACTTAAATAGAAGAAAAGTCATATAATTTAGGTCATAATCCATAAACAAAGAAAATATAAACATCACCAATAAATAAATCATATTTAGTTAATCAATCAAAATATACATAATATCAATTTATGATATGGTAAGTGAACATATATACGTTAAAATAAAAGATAATTTATTTAACTGCAAAGTTCTAACATTTAAGATAGAAATTGTTATGGGGATTTTTAAGGTATGGGTCAGAAAACCTCCCAGGCCCCTTAGCATCACTATAGGCCCACATTGGACGAGACCCATCGGTCATAGATAGGCAGAGCCCATCCTGTCAGACAGGGCCGAAGGCAAGCCCAGGCGCGGCTTGAGAATGGATGAATGAAGTCACCCTGATTGAGCCGTAATTCTTGGGCTCAATACTTGCCTTACCTTTCATTCCAGGTGTCACGATCCCAGCGTATGAGGGTTTTTAACCCTAACATCCAAGCCATCAAGAGTGGGTACTTAAGGTAATATTAGGTGAGTGGGAAGGGAATCGTTTTCTGGGAATTGGAACCCTAAACACTCCCTAAGAACCCTAAAACCAGTCACTATCATTCTTTTGACAGGTTTCCGGAGGGCCCCTCAGTGTGGAACTAGAGGCAGACCACACAGTGGGATACCTGAGGGGAACCTGAAGAAGGTTTCTTGGAATAAACCCGTAACTGACTTTGGCATCGGAGTGGGAACAATGGTGACACCATCGGCCCCCATTAACATCGTTGTTCTGTATTGTAGGAGTCAAGGAAGAAATCCAGGATCCTGTCAGGAAGGTACTGTGTGATCTAAGGTGACAAAAATCAGGCAACAACATTGGCACTGTCTGTGGGAAACGAAGAAAAATAGTAAAGTTGTGCCAAGATCTAGAAATCACACATGGCCATAACCACCAATGAAAGGATCATCTAGAAGAATCATGACTCCAAAAGAATAAATTTGGTGGCAAAACCATTATTGCGACTAGGATAAGGGGTGCGGCATGGAGGATCAGCCAGAAGCAGGATTGGAGAATAGTGGTGCCGAGCCATCGAACAGGCAAGTCAGGGACAAGCAGCTTATGAGGACGAATATTGTTCCCAGGGAGCCAACAACTTTGTTGTCGCAGCTACCGCCCTGGAGGCATAGTGACAGGAGGATAGCTCCACGGTCTAAGAGAACTCGCATGTCTGACGTGGAAAACCACTTGGAACAGTTGATAGGACAAATGGCGCAGAATCAAAACAACCAGCAAGTACAACACTCCCAAACACGCAGGAGCCAGGCGCCTGTGGATTCTCCACGTCCCCATGCATAGTCACAGGAACGCAGAGAATGAGGAGCACCGAAAAATGATGGCAGAGGCCGAGGAAGGAATGAACCGAGGCGTGAGCGTTCAAGGCCACTGGATGGAGAGGTGAGAAGAGATGTCAGAACCTCTCCGTATCTTCCGCGGGACAGGCAGGGAAGTTCGAAACATAGATCAATCAGTGATGCCTTCTCCTTACCCAATGAAGGCTTGGATTTGAGCAATCTGATAGCCTTTCTAGATGCCAGGAGGAAGGCACGTGATGAGAGCAATAGGGCCAGAGTCCGAGAAAAGATGAGGCCCGAATGCCATAAGCGATGGAACCTGGATGAGGAAAGGGATCGCATTAGGGCCGAGGAATGAAAGCGATTGGAGGATGACATCAGAAGAGATGTAGCAGAAGACGAGAGGAGAAGGTTCGCCGCTGTGAGAGACACCTCTTTGCTTCCCTGCCTGGGCATGTGCCTCTCAATGCAACAGGGACCCAGTCCACTTCACCATTTACATTGGGGATAAGGCAAGCAACACTCCCACCTAACTTCCAGATTCTCCATGTGGAACGTTACAAGGGGCGAACTGACCCTAGAGAACACTTGGGGGCTTACCGAGTTTGGATGGAATTTGAGGGAGCTGAGGATGCAATCATGTGCAGGGCTTTCCCACTGACCCTCGGAGGAATGACTAGAACATGGTTTACCAGTTTGAAGCCAGGAACTATTGGCTCTTTTGGCCAACTAGAGAATGCCTTTGCTGCTTAGGTCCTGCGGGCTCGACCGGTAAAAAAACTGCCTGTTCACTTGTCTTCAATTGTTCAAAGGGAAGGCGAATCCCTGAAGTCATTCGTTCAGAGATTTACAGAAGCTATGATGCAAGTCGAAAGGGGAAATGATGATCGGGCCATGCAGAATGGCTTGAGAGATGAAGATTTTATCCGTTCAATAGCAAGAAATCCTCATTGGACTTTCCCCAAGATGCTGGTGGAGGCCCACAAATATATATTCAGCAGAAGAGATCATTGAATCTCGAAGGAGGTCGAGGCAGGAAAATGAGGGTCGAAATGACTCATGGAGGAACCAGGGGAACGGAGTCATGAGCAACAAAGGAGTAATGATGAAAGAAATCAGGGACCTCGTTTCCCCATAGACAGACCAGGCAGGTTCACACCACTCAATACGACGCGTGAAGAGGTATTGATGAAAATTGAAAGAAGCAACATGTTGAAGAAACCTTTCCCGATTAAGACTCCATTTCGGTTTCGAAACAAGAAGAGATACTGTAGATACCATAGAGATTACAGTCACGACACTGACTAGTGCACAGAACTAAAGGAAGAAATAGAAGCTCTCATTCAGAGAGGACACCTACAGCAGTTTGTGGTAGGTGCCACTTATCAGGCAAGATCTTCAAGATAGGAGCATATCAGAGTGGATGATGCATCTGTAATACCACTCTGACAAGAAGAGATTAATTTAAGTGTGCAAACTATTGTAGGAGGACCAGGCATGGGGGGAATTCCAACAGAGCAAGGAAAGCATATGCGAGGGACGTTAGAGGCACGTAGGAGCAGTTTGAAGTAAATATGGCGACCAGACAGCCCAAAGCATTGCGAGGGGACCCTTTCTTATTAACTTTTGATGATAGAGAAGCTGAGAATATTCACCACCCACATGATGATGCAATAGTGATAGCGGCGCATATGGCTAAGCACATGATATTCCGCATATTAATAGACACAGGAAGCTCGGTTGATATCTTGTATGCTCCAGCCTATAACGCGATGGGACTGAAAAGAGAAGCACTCAAACAGGTAAAGACCCTCTATTAGGTTTCACAGGTGAATCGGTGTTTTCGCAGGGGTCTATTGAACTCCCTATCACAGTATGGCATGCCCCTGACCAGTCCATGGTGATGACCAATTTCTTGGTAATGAAGACCCCATCAACTTATAACGCCATAATTGGAAGACCGACTGTGAACGCATTGAAGGTAGCAATCTCAACCTATCACTTGTTGATGAAGTTTCCTACTCTAGGGGGAGGAACCGGGTGCGTTCCTGGAGACCAGCATAAGTTAAAAAAATGTTATGCAACATCCCTGCATAACAAAAACATTAACACGAAATCATTGGCTATTTTCCAGGGCCCCAGGCAGGAAAATCCTAATCCGCAGCACGAGAGGCACAACCACCTGATGTGCCTGATGACCTCTGGGTAGGAATACCCCGAGCAGACAAGGAGAAATTCCTCCCTCAAGGAACCCCAAAGGGAAAAATCTTCATCCTAGCAGAAATGCTTCGAGCCTTGTCCTCACTACACTAACCTCCGAGTGCAAACACTCTGAGCCATTGATTGCTGAAAAGTCTGGAGTGATGGAAATCATATCGGAAGAAAACTTGCCTGACACTTAATTTGAAAGCAGAGAGGACAAGTGGAAGGAAACAATAAAAGGAAAAGCAGTAGAAGATGTGTTAGAGGTACAGCTGGACGTAGACGATCCTGCCAGAACGACTAAAATCAGGAGCCTGATCTCAGACGAGTTCAAAGAAGTGTTGACTGGATTCTTAAAAGAGAATTTAGATGTTTTCGCATGGTCCCATGATGACATGCCAGGTATTGATCCCGATATTGAATCTGTGAATGTCGACCCTGACTTTTGCCCAGTCAGACAGAAGAGAAGAAGCTTCAACCCTGAATGTTATGATGCGATTAGGGCAGAAGTAGAGAAATTACTAGACACATGCCTTGTCAGGGAAGTGCTCTACTAGGATTGGCTGGCAAATGTGGTTCTCGTTAAGAAGAGCAACAGCGAATGGAGGGTCTGCGTGGACTTTACAGACCTCAACAAGGCTTGCCCGAAAGACAGCTTCCCCCTGCCTCGAATTAATCAACTGATGTACTCAACGGTAGGTAATGAATTATATAGCTTCTGTGATGCATTTTTAGGGTACAATCAGATCAAGATGCACCCGCAAGACTAAGAAAAAACTTCGTTCATAACAGACATGGGACTTTATTGCTACAAGGTGATGCCGTTTGGGCTCAAGAACGCAGGGGCCACTTACCAGAGGATAGTCAACAAAATGTTTGCCCAGTAGATAGGGAAGACCATGGAGGTGTATGTGGATGACATGCTGGTCAAGAGTGTTAAAGCTTCAGAACACCTAACTGACCTGGGTCAAATGTTCTCCATCCTCAGGAAGCATAAGATGATGCTAAACCCAGTCAAGTGTGTCTTTGGGGTTCATGGTAAATCAGAGGGGAATTGAAGCTAACCCAAACAAAATCAAGGCCATCTTAGAAATGGACTCTCCAACAAAGGTCAAGGATGTCAAGAGACTGACTGGAGGATAGCGGCCCTGAACCGATTTATGTCCAAGGTGATTGACAAGTGCCTGCCATTTTTCAAGATCCTGAAGGGACCCAAGAGCTTTGCATGGACAGAAGAATGCAAGGAGGCATTTACTCAACTCAAGCAATACTTGGGCTCAGCACCGTTGTTGTCCAAGCCAATATTTGGGAAAACACTTTTCTTGTACCTGGTAGTTTCAGAGATAGCGGTTAGTTCTGCCCTCATCTGCGAAGAAGCTTCAGTTCAGTACCCAAGTTTATTATGTCAGCAAAGCTATGGTGGCTGCTGAGATGACGTACCCGACCATAGAAAAGCTTGCCCTGGCTTTGGTGGTATCGTCTCGAAAACTCAAACCTTATTTCCAGGCTCATGCCATCATTGTCCCAACTAGTTATCCATTGAGGCATGTACTTCAAAAGCCAGAAACGTCAGGAAGATTAATCAAATGGTCTATAGAGTTAGGGCAATTTGAGATTTCTTACATCCCAAGGACAGCAGTCAAGGCCCAGGCAGTTGCTAACTTCATTGCCGAATTCACCAAGTTGAAAAGGTCGGAGGACTAACCTCTAGATGCCGGAGAATAAATGGGACACGAAGACCAGATCACATTCTGGACTTTGCATGTCGACAACTCATCAAGCGAGCATGGAAGCGAGGCTGGATTCATACTTACAACACCAAAACCTGATTATGTTAAACTCGAGTATGCAATCCGCATCGAGTATAAGGCAACAAATAATGAATCTGAGTATAAAGCTTTGATTGCAACCTTGAGGATGGCAGGATCGGTGGGAGCCAAAAAGCTACAAGTTTACAGTGATTCACAGTTAGTGGTCAGGCATGTAAATTCAGAGTACCAGGCAAGGGAAAGCAGCATGATATCGTACTTGGCAAGGTAAGACATATGCTTGAAAATTTTAAAGAATATCGAATCACTCAGGTACCAAGAGAGGATAATGCAGACGCAGATTTACTTGCAAGGCTTGTCTCGGCGTCAGACTCAAAGCTCACACGAAGTGTACCTTTCGAAACACTTAAGGAACCGAGCTACAAGGAGATGGAGGAGGCAATTAATCAAGTGGATGGTAAATCTAAGTGGATGGATCCAATAGCTAGATACCTGACAGAAGGAATCCTACCTGAAGACAAGCTGGAAGCTCGGCGCTTGAAATACAAAGCCCCGTACTATACGTTGATAGATGGAGTATTGTACAAAAAGGGCTTCTCACTCCCCTACTTGAAGTGTTTAGGTGCAGCTGAAGCCGATTATGTCCTTAGAGAAATACATGAGGGGATTTGTGGCAATCACTCAGGTGGCCAATCGCTTGCTAACAAAGTAATCCGTCAGGGGTACTACTGGCCCACAATGAAGGAGGATGCACAAATTCATGCACAAAAATGTAATTCCTGCCAGAGGTTTGCCAACGTGCCTAGGAAGTCCCCTGAACAACTCAGTTCAATCACAAGCTCGTGGCCCTTTGCCTAGTGGGGAGTGGACCTCATTGGCCTCCTGCCAATGGGTAGAAATCAGGCAAAGTACGCTATAGTTGCGATTGATTATTTCACCAAGTGGGTGGAAGCTAAGCCGTTATCCACAATAACTGAGGCCAAAATCTCAAATTTCATCTGGAGGTCTATTGTGTGTAGATTTAGAATACCACACACCATTGTAAAGGACAATGGCAGGCAGTTCAATAACCAGAACTACAAAGAGAAGTGTTCAAATCTAGGAATCAAGGCAGCTTTTTCGGCCCTATTTCATCCGCAAAGGAATGGACAAGTTGAGGTTGTCAACAAGATAATCAAGAACAACTTGAAAACTAAGCTAAATGTGCATAAAGGGGCCTGGGTGGATGAACTCTCAAAATTTTTATAGGCATACCGGACCACACCTAGGAATGGAACTGGAGAAACCCCCTTCTCTCTAGCATTCGGGGCTGAGGCAGTGATACTTGTGGAGATCGAAGAGCCAAGCCCTAGAGTCAGGTACTTTAATCTTGACAAGAACGATGAGCAGATGTGCTTGAGCCTTGACTTGATCGAAGAAAATAGGATATGGCACAAATTAGGGCGGCAGCCTACAAGCAGAGATCGGCAAGGTACTAAAACTCCCGAGTAAAGCAGAGATGCTTCTAGCAAGGAGACCGAGTCTTGAGGAAGACGATGCTCAACATTAAATAACATGGGGTAGGAACTCTAGGACCTACCTGGGAAGGCCTATACAAAGTAATTAAAGTATTGCGCCCAAGGACGTACAAGCTTGATGGAAAAAGGCTAACCCACCTGTGGAACGCGCAACATTTAAAGATTTACTACCAATAGACCAATGTAACGACGTAAAGCATTTGTAAAACTCTTCTCTTTTTCAATAAAACAAATGCTCATTCAGAAAAGGAATACTTGGCTGCTCAGAGCCTATTGTTATTTGCTTAAAAGGCCTGACTCGAATTCCAACCGATAGCTGAGGTCAAGCCCAGGTTCTCCATGAACTAGAGCCTATTATTATTTGCTCAAACGGCCGCCATAATCGGCCTTCTCAACAAGTGCAGGGATCGGGGAACTGAAGCTTCGGGGGCTTTGTCCAGGAGCAGGAACCTCTAGAGTCTCGGATACCAAGCCACCAGAAGAAGGTGCTGTATGAACAGGGGCTGGGACCCAGGTACAGGATCAGAAGGGGCAGGCAGGTTTTAAGGGGAAGCAAGTACAAGCCCCAGGGACTCCTCCAGCACGGAGAGATCCATGCTAGGAAAGCAGAATCGGGCCTCTTTGAGTGCAGCATCCACCCCCGTATCAAATTGTCCATCTGCCTGAGTCACCAGGCTTTGGTAAGCTGATGATATCGCCGCAACTTAATCTTGCTCAGACTTGACCTCATCCAGGGCCTTCCTAAGGTGAGCCTCAAGATCTTGGTGGGCACGACCCCAACTCCTCAGCTCCTCATTCTTATTCTGAAGCTCCCCCTCCTTTCTGGATAGGATGTATTTAAGCTCAGAGGTGCGTTGTTTGGCCCCCTCAAATTCCTTCTACATGTCCTTAAGGAGGGATAGGGACACATCAGCTACCTGGAGTTCGATCTCCACCAGTTCCTGAGTCTTGAAAACCGACAGGAAAGCCTGCAAAAAAGCGACGTATGTCAGGGCTTAGTAAAAAAATCAAAAAGGAAGAACACTTAGATGAGAACTCATGGAGGCCAGCTGGCGAGATGCTTCCTCAGCTATGGAGAAATATGAGTGTTGCTGCACCGGTTGTCTTCCATGGGAGGAACCTCCTGATGGAGAACGACCAGCGGGCCAACAAGGTAAAAAGGGAGGCGTGCCACTTTGTCCTCAGCCACCCCTGTGGCAGGTTGACAGGACCCAACCCTACTGGATCCTGCCTGCGTGACTTAATGTTTCAATTAAGCCACAAGCAGTCGCTAAAGTCCGATAAGTCACTTTTTCAATCGAAAAAGAACCAACAGACCGAAAGGTTTTCTCTACTATCGAAAATTTTTATTAGAAATTTCAGCAGCATTTCGGCTGTTTTCTAACACTCCCCAAAAGCAAATAGTCTACAACCTGCAAGGAAAAGCGTTCCTAAATAGTATTCATTCTACCAGCACACATTCCCACAGTAATCACAACTCAGAGGATGATTTAGCACTCAAATAAAAATACTTTAACTGTATAAGTCTCTGTAGCTGGACTCAGTCTAAATAAACCGAGTTGCCTACATACCCTATTTAAATAGGGATCAAGCTACCTGTAGTTCTTTAAACATAAAACCACCAAATTATGCCACTGTCAATCACCTCAGTAAAAAAAAAATGGATTTCACCTTTCTCACTTATCATTTAACCACTTTTAAATCACATTAAAGCCTTTCAAACAATTTAACAAAAATTATAACCATAGCTTGGCGGCACAATTCCTCGCCCAAGCAGGTTTCAATCACAAAATTTTATCATGCATTTATTTCAGAGAAAGATAACACAATTTGTAATATCCACACATCACTATATAAATTTCACACATTATTCATCAACGAATCAAATATAATTATTCACCAACCAAAATTTACCATTATTTCCATACAACCAAACCCGTACACATAATCAGTTCCACGCAACCGACTCCACATAGTGATTACCACATAATTCGATTAACTTACATACGTATTTTATATCACAAACAATTCTCACTCACAGCCATTTAATTACTTAGTATAATTTGCATTCATTATCAATATTCAAGAAACCCGGTTACACTCTCACATCCTACATTATAATCCTGGTATATTAATGCGTTCCACCGCAACCACCAAAACACAATTGTACACATATTTCTATCACGATTGTTTACAATTCCCATTTAACAATTGTTAACAACACCGCTCACAACCGGGTAAATTCTGATATTTATCTATAATATGCAAATTATATATCGAAACGAAGCTCATGAAATTTAGAATGCAACCGTGAACTTACCTCGTTCATCCGCCGCTTGTGGTGGCCGGAAAATGGCCAGAAAGTGGCGGCCAAGCACTCCTAATTCGCACCGCTTACACGAGCGGGATTTAGGACTAACGAATATCGGAATCGGACTCAGGGGGTCCAAAAGAGGGGGAAAAGATCGGTTTCACCGCCGAAAACAGCCGGGATCCGGCGACCGGAAGAGAGTTGGCCCCGCCGGATTCTTCATCGATTCCGGCGATCCATGGCATTTCATGGCCAGCAACTAGTGGAGAAAGGTGGAGGAGGACCCGGTGAACCTTTCCCGGCAGTGGGTCAGCCTGACCCCGCCGGAATCCGGCGATTGCACAAAAAGGGCTGACCGAGTTTTACCAATTTCAGGCGATCTGAGCTTTACCACGGCGAGACACCGGTACCATTGAGGAGAGAGGACTGCCGGCTCCATAACCCAAGTAATTTCTGGTCCGATCTGGCTGGAAAATAGTCGTTGCCGGCGAAAGAGGTGCAACGGTCGGCTGCGCGGGAGGAGCCAGGAGGGTGGCTGCGTGCGTGCGTGTGTGGCTTCCAGACCCTTCTGGATATTTACAAATAAAGGCACGGGCAAAATAGTAATTTTTACCCTGCCACCGCAAATTACCAAAATGCCTTTCACGTTATTTCAGCAATAACTTCTCGGAATTTAGCGTACTACTAGTCTACGAACTCGTATCGACTAGCTCTACGCAATGGTACCTTAGTCAAAGCCAACACATACCCACACAAAAAGTCAACCCTGAGCCTCTCATGGTCAAACTTGAAATTTTTACTATATTTTCTTGGTACGGGGTGTTACACAGGTTCCTTACTCTTTGACAAGCGAAGGGCTCCTTTTCTGTTAGAAAATAGCTCTTCCCCAGAGTGGGACTGTGACCTTGAGGCATGTTTTTTGTCCTTTGAGGAGGCTAGCTTTGAGACAGAAGCCGAACCATGAGGGGTGGAGCCATGCATCAACTTTGTTCACTTCAGTTCCTCGGTGAGATCAGTTAGCTCCCTAGGCAGACCCCCAGGCAGGTCCCTACATGAATCGCTCCTCCCCAACTGACCACTCATAGCTGCAAGAAACCAGGAAAACGTTAATTAAAGAACATCATAAGATAAAGTACATACAAACAAGAGGACCATCACGGGAT
>QANX01002811.1:0-57987 GCA_003254975.1 Ochetophila trinervis | reverse complement strand
ACACTTGAATCAATACACGGAAGGTTAAGTTCTCAATTATATTTGCTGTACTAAAGCTTTCATACATCAATTATAGGTTTTCCTAATCAGATTGGTGAGTTGAAATTACTTAAGAAGCTTGAGATGAGAAGTTGTAGATTTCTTACTTCATTACAGGCATCGATTGGAGGTCTAACAAAACTAATTAATTTGATCTTAAGTAGAGCTGATCAAATTACTAAGCTGCCAGAATCCATAGGGATGTTAGAAAACCTTACAATGCTGCAACTCAGCAAATGTAAAAAGCTCATTAAGCTTCCTTCTTCAATAGGAAGATTGATGTCCTTGCACCGCTTGTTGATGGTGGATACTGCAGTGACAGAACTACCCAAAAGCTTTGGGATGCTTTCAAGCTTAACATTTTTAAAAATGTCAAGGGTTCCCCATGTTTCACCTACAAACAGTAGGCATATGGACAGGGAAGTTGAGCATGTTATGATTCCGGCTTCTTTCTCAAATCTTTCCTTGCTAAATGAATTTTATGCTCGGGCTTGCAATATTTCAAGGAAAAGAGTTGATGATTTTGAGAAGCTGTCATCATTAGAAATTTTGGATCTTAGCCACAATCAGTTTTCCTGCCTTCCCTCCAGTCTCAGGGGCTTGTCCATTCTGAAACAATTAATGTTGGCCTATTGTAAAAACCTCAAGTCTCTCCCTCTGCTACCCTCAAGCTAGTTAGAGCTAAATGTTGCAAACTGTTGTGATTTGGAGACTATATCAGACCTTTCAAACTTGGGAAGCTTAGATCACTTGAACCTTAAAAATTGTGAGAAAGTGTTGGATATTCCAGGCCTTGAATGCTTGAAGTCTTTGACAAGGTTGTACATGACTTCTTGCAATGCTTTCTCCTCTGTAGTTAATAGAATACTCGATAAGGTTCTCTTTCTGTCAAATTCTGAAAATTATTCTTTTCTAATACCCAATAAGGCTCTAAAAATATTAACTTAGCTTAAAAGTTTCTTGTCGCAGGGGAGTTTGGGAAATATGAAAAATCAAAGTGTGCCTGGAAAGAAGATTCCAGATTGGTTATTTCAAGAGGAAGTCACAGTTTCAGAATACAGAAATCACGTTATAAAAGATGTAATAATAGGTGTAGTTGTCTCTATCAATCATCAGCTACAAGATGACTTAAGAGATCAGCTTCCTGCAATTGTTGATTTTCAAGCAAATTTTCCCCAATATACTTTTCATTCCCCAATATATATATAGATATGAATTTCGTACTCATGCATTTCCATATATACAAGGTACCGTCTTTGTTTCAGTTTTTATTTTTATATTTTATATTTCTGTTTCATTTCATATATGTATATTAGTTTTGTCAAAATTCATGCTTATAGGCATATAATTGTATTTATATATGTATGATATTGATATGCAGGTATACACTCTACTCCGTGCATCAACCCCTGTTGATTGGGACACCATAAGACGAGACCTGAACAAATCTACAAGTGAAGCACTAGCAACTATCGTGGATACTTGGCCCGTGCGTTAATTGGTGCTTGAAATTTCCCTCTACTTTAGGCAGTAATTACAAGAAAGCTTAGGCTGCAAGCTGCCACTTCTTTCTCTATATTTATAAGTAAATTATATGCATATGCACATGCATCTATGGTGTGTGGAATAATGCTTTGATATATGGCAACTTCTTATCTTACTTTTATCGTATGCTAATTAGGCTGCTTGGTGTGGAATATTATTGCCATTACAGTTTATGAATATTGCAACTTTATGTTCATTTTATGATATGTATGCTATATATGGTATTTCTGATGAAATGTTATTAAATTACAATATCCTTTTGTCTCAAAATATTTGGAGAAACTAATTCTTGTTATGTATGTATGTCGTATACGCATGAAGGTTTGCTGCGCACAATATAGTCAAATGATTGTCATATCTATCATAAATTTAGACTCGATTTCATTTGGATCTTAAAAGCTTATACTAAATACAATTTAATATTCCACTAGGTTTTCAAATTACGATTAATACTTCTATGAAAGATGTGGATGATCATATTGATTCAAACTAAGGATTGACGTAAATGATTAATAGGGGAGCAAGATAATGGTTTTGAAACTTAAAGAAGACTACCAATATTTTTCAAAATAAAAGAGATTGAATTGGATTTATATGCCAAACTTTAAGGGAGGGTATATTGACATACAAAAACCATAATGGAAAAAGTGAATAACGTCAGGACTCGGTCAACTATAAATGTATTTTTCAATCTTAGATGTTAAAGAGATTCAAATGTTGAAAAATAACAAGTTGAATAACTTTCCTGTTTAGTTTCACAACAGAGAAATTAGGACAACAACAAGAAGAATAGGAAAAGTTTTGCAACAACTTAAAAGAAGATGATTACTTTTCTAAATTCAGCGTTAAAATTAAAAGTAAAGTACTAAAAATGAAGAGAAGAGATCATAAAACACGTTCATGAAGCATATATAATATATTTATTTCTAATTTAATTGTTGCACCTGTTATCTTTATTTTGTTTGCTTGATTTTTTTAATCTATCAAGTTTTTGTTTGCTTGATTTTTTTAATCTATCAAGTTTATCGATTGACACTCAATTGTCTTATGAGTAGTGTTGAATTACCACTGATCCTAAAAGCTTAAGCTGATAAGAGGTGGGTCATCATCTCTTTTTATATTTTATCTCTAATACTCCCCCTCACATGTAGGCCCGTTTAGGTCCTTGCATGTGCATTTTGGCCCAGCTTCTTTTAGGCTTATTTGGGTCCTCACACATATTTTTATTTTTGGGTTAAGCTATTGAGTTTTGAACCTATGACCACTAGGTCTTTCGGCTCTGATACCATGTTGAATTTACCATTGATCCTAAAAGCTTAAGCTGATAAGAGGTGGATCATCATCTTTTTTTTATATTTTATCTCTAATAATTAGGAACCTAAGTTCATAATGGCTAAACTTAAAAATCTTAAAGGTGATATATATATATAAATTCTAACGCACAATTTTAAAATAAAGATCACGCGCGATTAAAAATTTATTGTGTGCATTAACCATTTAATTATAGTTTATGCCATGACAATTCAATGATTAAAGTAATTGTATTTTTGGATGATAAATCTCAAGTTCAAATTTATTCACCCCAATAAAAAAATCAAAAAAGCAATTTTAATTAATTATAAGCAAGCTGGCAAGGCTCTTCGGATCTAGAAAAAAATAGCCTTAGCAAATAAACAGAGAGCTTTGATGTATAGCCCTACAATTTTTAAAATTGATGGATTTCAATGGTCGATGTGCACTGATGGTGTGTACCACTGCGTGGTTATCTCTTTGCCTAGCCAGTATCATACGAGAAACATGTGTATATAAATGCTTGTGATAGGTAGTTTACAAGATGACCTAAAGTTCCTTCGTCAAGCCAATCGATTGAGTCACTATTGCTTTTATATTACCCCTCATAATCATAATGAGAATGCATACATATAATCAAATTTGTTCCGTGTAGCCTTAAATGTCTACACAAGACAAGAACAGAGTCATCTATGGTGTTGCCTTAAATGTCTCAACCTAATTTATATAATGTGAGCTTGACTAATAATTTGTATTCGACTCTAACAATCTATTTTAGCGACGAAACTGATGTTGACAATTATCATTTAAATATGTTAAGGGAAATTGACAAGAGAATATTAAACAATACCGGCCTCGTGGGCAAGAGTCATTTTCATATAAGTATATGCATTAAATACATATTTAAGATGATATATGGTTAATTATTGCCCAACTACTAGTCCTTCCAGGTAGGACCTTTATGACTGTATACGTACCTTTGAAGTGATTAATTAGGAAGATAGTTAATTTAATGATTAATTTTACTGTTTATTTTTTATTTTTTTTCTTTTGTTGTAACTACGACTGTATTAAACACAAAAGAACCCACAAACGGGGATTTAGCTAGCTGGTTGATAATTCCATATGATATGATGATGATTTAGATAAAAGTTACTTGTTCCCTTGTTTTCCTTTTGCTCTAATAGTTGCATTCAATTAAGCATGAATATATATATATATATATATATATATATATATATATATATATATAACTAAACCGTTAAGATATCTCGTAAAAGGTTTGTTTGGATTCCAGGAATCCATTCTTCATTTTTGTTTCCTATACATTTTCTTTTGAAAACTAAAACAGTCCTCCAGTTGGCAGCCATCATAAGCAGTGGAATTAGAAGGGTTTTGTACCCTGTAATTAGATTTCCTTATCTAATTTTGAGGATTATTTTTTATTTATTAATTTTTTTTTCCTTTTGAAAAGCTTCCCTTTCAAATTGTAGATATGTAGGGCATTTATAATTATGACTTTATTATAGTATTCAATAAAAGCTTTTAAAAAATATATAACAAATATTGGACATAATAATTAGAGAAAATTAAAACAAAGCTAACTAATTTACTTGCCCATCTTTAATGTAGGAATCTCTCTTTATTGATATGTGTTCAGTCATATTGTGGGGTTTTTGCCTACTCTTAAAGGTTCAGAGTTAGAAACCTGTCCTATCTTTCTGTTTTGTCTCAATGTTTTATTGTTCCTTTGTCGCATAGGACCAAAGATGGGCAACTATTGAACCATGGAGACATTTAAGATTTTAACACATGATCATGATCGAGTTCAGTCATATAATACTTGTTTCCATACCATCTGATAAAGTTTTTATTTTTATTACTCAATGTGTTGTGTATTTTGGTCGTATAAATAATAAAATTTTAATAAATATTAATTAAATATTATTATTTTAAAAAATTAATTAATAGGCAAGGCTCTCCCGATCTAGAAAGATAGCCTTAGCAAATAAACATAGAGCTTTGATGTGTAGCCTTATAATTTTTAAAATTGATGGATTTCAATTGACGATGTGCACTGATGGTGTGTGCCACTATGTGGGTATCTCTTTGCCTAGCCAGTATCATACGAGAAACATGTGTATAGAAATGCTCGTGATAGGTGGTTTACAAGATGACCTAAAGTTCTTCGTCAAGCTGATCGATTGAGTTACGACCGCTTTTATATTACTGCTCATAATCATAATGGGAATTCATACATAAAATCAAAAGTGTCACATGCATTCCTATTATTTAACACTGCGTGTATTGAATATCTCCATATTGTAGCTGATTTTAAGGATGATAATTTATCCTGTCATTTTTTTATTTCTGGAATTCATCCTTAATGAGAATGGAAATTCCAAGTTAAACTAGAAATCAAGACGGAGATGGAGCAAAATAACTTGGCTTGGAGTGGGGTCGAGGCAGAGACGAGGTATATAGTCATCGTACCTTACCCGCTCCGTCTATTTTATATATGATAAAAATTATTTTTTATAATTTACATTTTACACATTTAATTATAAGTTTTATTGTTTTTTTATACATATTTTTCTTTTGTTTGAAATGGAAATATCAACTTTTGGAAATACTATTTTAAAAAAATTAAATTTTTTAACATTTATTTATTAATTTATTTATTTATAAAAAATAAATAGGAAAACGGGGGCGGGGAATGGGGATACCTTTCTCCCCTCAAGTAATCCCACCCTGCCCTGCCTTCAATATAAACGGGAGGGAGAGGCTGCCATGCCCCTGCCCTGATAGGACCACCTTCGACAATCTCCCCAAAATTTCTTGGAGAGGTCCTGCCTAGGAAAATTTAACCAGAAATTTTAGAGAAAATCGAGTAAAACCTTCTCTAAAATACGGAGTAACCCAAAATTTAACCCGGCAAAGAAAATACAATTAATGTATTCCCACAGCCACAACAACAGCACACACCAACAATAATGATAAAGTTTGGGTCTCAAACCCAAATATCGAATACGCTCAAACTTAGTACTTAATATCATTTAGGGAGATTTTTAGAGAGGATTCTGTCATGTCCTGCCCCGTTACCATCTCTTGGTGATCTCATGCACTCTAACATTAAATACGAATGGGCATGTACTTCTTGTGTATTAATTATCACATAAACGGTGGTTACTACATAAATAGACATTTTAATTACCACATAAATAGGCAATTACCAAAAGTGAGCGTCTCAATTACTATATAAATTGGCATTATAACATAAATGGGCGTCTTAAATATCACATAAATATGTATTTTAATTACCACATAAATGACTTTTGTCACTAATTATACTAGTTTAGGGATCCTATTGCTATTATTGATCGAGACCTTTGATTAATGGGCTACTTTGCTCCTTATAATTACACAACGTGTATTGAATTTCTCCACTTTGCTGCTGATCTCATGCACTCTGATGTCAAATAAGAAGTGGTTTCTCAAAAGTGATAAACATAGGACAAGAACGGAGTCATCTATGCGGTAGCCTTAAATGTCTCAACCTACTTTTATGTAATGTAAGCTTGACCAATAACTCGTATTCGATACTGATAATTTATTTTAGCGACAAAATTGCGATTAACAAGAAAATATGTCATGGGAAATTAACAAGAGAATATAAAACAATATGTCATCAAGTGTGAACAAAGAATCCTGCGTGTGTAAATTTTCCTTGAATTAATTAATTATCCAACCTGCCTCATGGGCCAAAACTGTATACGTACCTTTGGACTAGTTAGAGCTAGAACAAATTTTATCTCTATATATACATAATAATAAATTCCATAGACAATCACCAAACTGAATGTGTGCAATATTTCGTGGTACTTTCAAAATTTAGTAACTAAGGTGATCTAAGACATGGCTAGCAACGGTTTCACTTTGGTCAAACTTTACAATGCCTCTGGAGACACTCTAAAGTTAAGTGGGTTGGATAATTGGTCTGGGCACTGTGGACCAGTTCCATATCCACCTAATATTTCCAATGGAGAATTGGGTTGGTTTATTCATGTTGCTGTTGCTACTGGTTCATCAGGGGGTGTCGTCTATCGTCTCCCAAATTCTATTGATTGGATTGTGGCATGGGACAATTCTCTAGACCAGAACAACAAAGTAACTAATTAATGTTTAAGCTATATCTATATACATCTATTTCATTTCATATATGTATATTAGTTTTGTCAAAATTAATGCTTAGAGACATATAATTGTATTTATATGTGTATGATATTGATCATATGCAGGTATACACTCTACTCCGTAAATCAATCCCTGTTGATTGGCCGGCGATAATAATAGAGCTGGACATATCCACAAATGAAAGTACTAGCAACTATCCTGGATACTTGGCCCATGTGTCAATTGGTTATGGAGATTTCCCTCTACTTCGGGCAGAAATTACCGCAGTCTAGGCTGCCAGCTGCCACTTCTCTCTCTCTATATTTATAAGTAAATTTTATGCATGCATGCATCTATGGTGTGTGGAATAATGCCTTGATATATGGCAACTTCTTATGTTACTTTTATCGTATGCTAATAAGGCTGCCTGGTGTGGAATATTATTGCCATTACAATTTATGAAATGGAAACCTTATGTTCATTTTATGATATGTATGCTATATATATGGTATTTCTGATGAAATATTATTAAATTGATATTTCTGATGAAATATTATTAAATTATAATATCCTTTTGTCTCGAAATATTTGGAGAAATTAATTCTTGTTATGTATCTATGTGGCATATGCAGGCTGTGCACAATATAGCCAAATGATTGTCATATCTATTATAAATTTAGACTCAATTTCATTTAGATCTTAAAAGATTATACTAAATACAATTTAATATTTCACTAGTTTTTCAAATTACAGTTAATGCTTCTATGAAAGTTGTGGATGATCATATTGATTCAAACTAAGGATCGATGTAAACGAACAATATGGGAGCAAGATAATCGTTTTGAAACTTAAGAGGAGACTACCAAAATTTGTCAAAAAAAGAGAGATCGAATTGGATTTACATGCCAAACTTTAAGAGATGGTAGATTGACATAAAAAAACCATATTGGGAAAAGTGAACAATGTCAGGACTCGGTACCCTATAAATGTATTTTTCAATCTCAGACGCTACAGCGATTCAAATGTTGAAAAATAACAAGTTGAATAACTTTCCTTTTTAGTTTCACAACAGAGATATTAGGATAACAACAAGAATAACAAGAAAAGTTTTGCAACAACTTAAACGAAGATGATTACTTTTTAAACTCAGCGGTAAAATTTAAAGTAAAGTGCAAAAAATGATGAGAAGAGAACATAAAACACGTTATGAAGCATAAGAAATTTATTTCAAATTTCATTGTCACACATGTTATCTTTACTTTGTTAGCTTGGGTTTTTTAATTAATCAGGTTTATCGCTTGACACTCAATTGTCTTATGAGTAGGAACCTAACTTCATAATGGCTAAACTTAAAATTCTTAAATGTGTTATATATATATATATATATATATATATTCTTAAATGAGAAAAATATGTATATAAATGGTCGTGATAGGTGGTTTACAAGATGACCTAAAGTTCTTTTATGATATGGCAGCTTTATGTTCCTTTATGATATGTATGCTATATATGATATTTATGATCAAATATTATTAAATTATAATATTCTTTTGTCTCAAAATATTTGGAGAAATTATTTGTTGTTAATGTATATATGTCGTAAACGCATGCAGGGTTGCTGTGCACAATATAGCCAAATGATTGTCATATCTATCAAAAATTTAGACTCGACTTCATTTGGATCTTAAAAGCTTATACTAAATACAATTTAATATTCCACTAGGTTTCCAAATTACAATTCATACATCTTTGAAAGTTGTGGATGATTATATTTATTCAAACTAAGGGATCGATGTAAATGAACAATATGGGAGCAAGATAATGGAGGAGACTACCATTATTTTTCAAAATAAAAGAGATCGAATTGGATTTATATGCCAAACTTTAAGATAATTGTATCTCTTACAGGAAGGTTACCATTAGCTCTGGAAGTGTAGGTTGTTCTTTGTTTGATAAGAGAAGAATATGAGGGATACGAAGAAGCATTAAAAGTAAGCCAGCAACATGAGTACTCTTCTGAATCTAGTGCTGGAGTTAAAAATGAAGCACAAAAATTGAAGAGAAGAGAACATAAAAAACCCTCATTAGGCAGAGGTAATCTAATTTCAAGTTTCCTATAATTTTTAGGCAGAGAACATAAAATCATGACCAAAAAATACCAGAAGAAAAGGTCCACTGGTGCATTCCATGAAAACAAAGAAGCAAAGCCAAAATGAGTAAAACAAACTCAAGATGAGGCTGCTTTATTCTCTTGCATATACACAAAAATGTTTACATGACACAGAACCCAGCAGGTAAAATAACTTTTTTCTTTAGTTTTACAATAGAGAAACTAGGATAACAACTGGACAATCACCAAACTACTTAAGGAAATTAGGCCAGCCTACACTTTCACCAGTTAAAACAGATTCTGAGATTTCAATTACATCATGTTCATAACAAACAAATGAATCACCACTGATCCTAAAAGCTTAGGCTGATAGAAGATGGGTCATCATCTCTTTTATATTTTATCTTTAATACTCTCCCTCACATATAGGCCCGTTTGGATCCTTACATGTGCATTTTTTGCCCGGCCTCTTTTGGGCTCATTTGGGTCCTCACACATATTTTTATTTTTGGGTGAAGCTATTGAGTTTTGAACCTATGACCACTAAGTCTTTTGACTCTGATACCATGTTGAATCACCACTGATCCTAAAAACTTAAGCTGATAGAAGGTGGGTTATCATCTCTTTTATATTTTATCTCTAATACAAACCATGGAAATAAAAGTTCTTCATCTAGATTTTAAAGGGAAGAAATAAATAGAAGAAGTCGGAGTTTAGTGGTGAAAAAAAAAAATTGGAATGGGACAAATTGTTTGAAACAAATTTTATTAGAGGTCATTTTTACTGAATTTGAAGAAGGAAGTGTTGTTAATCAAAACTCAACTCTCCTCTCCAGCTAGCGTTCTCAAAAAGTAACATAATAAAGTGTTTAGATGCACATTGAAAGCTAAAGATTTTCCAAAAAAATAAATAAATAAATAAAACACTCAAGAAGTTACATTGGCCATATGAATAATAGATTGAAGAATCTTTCTTGAAACTCAAGAAATAGACAAAAGCTCATCTCTTTGGTGTGAAGTGAAGTCTTGTGACTTGCTCGTATACCAAATGGACACCTTTATACTTGTTATCAGTTAAAGCCTCAAATGAAAACTCAATCTGACCACAACTATTTTCCCATTCATTCTCAGAATAAGTATAGCTACTTAGCTAGGCAAATACACCAGCCAGCAAGATCCGTTTTTGTGTTGAATCGGTCATTTCGAAAGAAAACAATTCCAAGTACCATGCATAGTCCCTTAGATCCAATTCTTTCAAAGAACAATGGAGTACTGGTCGATATCCAACAAGGTGTCACACCAGTGAAGAATCAACTTCTCTAAATTTGGAACTACTTTGACGTTTTGGAATATCATGCTTGATAACATCACACTGCCATAAAGGTTGACAATTTCGAATTATGTAATGTTTATTAAAAAAGAAAAAGAAAAGAACAAAAAAATAAAAATAAAACATCATTTAGAATATTATTTTTTGTATTTTCATAGGCCTGAAGAATAATGCTAGGGGTACTAAAAAGTCTTCTAAGATAATTAAAGGGCTGAAGTGAACATCCAATATCACGATAACACATTTCACCCAAAAAAATACCACAATAACACATTATAGCTTGATAAACATTTTAGTAGAATTCTTGAAACTCCTAGCATTGCTTTAGGCCGAAAACAACTAGGTAATCATTTTCATATTCTTACCAGCTCGGTACTAACATTCCAAAGTCATTTAATACTACTTCCTTCTAAGTCAAGTACTACAAGTTTTGTTGGCTGGAAGCTTGATGGATAACATTTGAACGGTCACTGTTTTAGAAAGATCTTTGAGTTTTGTGAAGAATGGTCTCAAACTACTTTCTGTCCTACCGTAAAGTATGTGCAATCTTAGTTTTTTTCATTTTCAGGAAAGCTTGAAAATCAAATTCTGTCTCTTGTGAATATGGTAAATAACATAGATTACATACAAGAGGCTCAACTTCTTAGGTTGCCTGATAGTACTCAAAGGATAGATAAGCAAATTACAATACAAAATAGTAAGCGTCAAATATTATTACATCAGTAAAGATAATATAAATGTAATGATGTTTCATTTTCATATAATATAAGTTTTTGGAAAGGATATAACAGTGATAATTCAACTTTGTATAAATTATATAACTTAATGAAAAAGTACTAAATATATGAATGTACAAGTACAATGCGTCATCTACAGTGAGGATAGCTAAATTTTCTAAAATGCGAAGTGTTACTAATAGCTTGTTATAGCGACAATCTATTTTAGCAACAAATTAAAATTGTACGTTACTAATAATATATTATTAGTGACAATTTGTATTTTGAAAAAGTATGGATACTATACCATAGAATTTCTGTGTGCTAGTAATCTTATATATTACTTAATGCATGAATTGAAAGAAGAAAATAGGAATTTTAATGATGTTATTATTATTATTACTATGACTAAATCAAATGATGTATCTCTGTGATAAATATTCCTAATTAATAAAAAAACTGTTTGGATCTAACTTGGAAAAATTTAACAAAGCCTAATGTAGGTACTAGAATAAAAAAAAAAAAAAACTATTACTTCCAATTTAGGCAAAATATTTATGTAAAAGTCCATCGATTATACATATACCATATTATTCTTCAAAACATGCATAATCTGAAGAGTTCCTTAACACACATATACCATATATCATGTTAGTAGTTGTTTTTATTTTTGTGTTAATTTTTATGTAACCCAATAAATCTGTGTAATTTACGTATCCCGCAATTTATTAATTTTTATTTTATTTTTTTTTACTTTGCAAGTTGGAAGTATATAATCTCTTTTAAAAAAAAATTATAATATTAATAATTTTAATTTTTTAATGTTAAAATTTTAATTATTTTTTAAAATGTTTAAATTTATTCAAATATATATTTTACAGACATTATTTTTTAGCTAAATTATAAAAGCAACATAATTAATAACATTACAAATTTATTTAACATTTTTTTTTAAAAAAAAAGTAGTAAAATACAACTTTGCACCAACAAATTAAAATGATTATACAAACTAATACAATTCTACATCAAATACCATACTGTTTTAATATAGGTTATTACATTACAGACTAATATATTATGGGTACGTTTGGTTTGTTGTATTGCATTAGCTTGAATTGTATTAGTTTATACGTTGTATTGTATTTGTCTATATTAGTCTGTATTGTATATGACATGTTTTGTATTATAGCATGTTACTATACAACATTTGGTGTAGATTTGTATTATTATTATACTTCAAAAAAACAAAAATAAATAAATTTATGATGTTATTAATTGAATAATCTTTTATAATTTAACCAAAAAAATTACATTAATAAAAATTGAATTTATAAAATAATTTTTAAAATTTTCATGATTTTTATTATTATTTATATTAATTATTACATAATCTAAAATTCTAGAATATTAACATAATTAATAAAAAATTAATGTTAAAAATTAGAATTAATAATATTTAATAAAAATATAATGTAGCAAAAAATAAACAAAGCTTAGAAAACGGACATGCAAAGCAGAGCTGGAAAAAAATGGAAAGCAAATCAAAGATGGAAAAACAGAAAACAAATAGAAAAAAAGAAAAAAACTGATTTAAAATAAAGAAGAAAAAAAGGGGAAAAAAAGTTGCAAAACTTAATACATGGATTGTGGAAACCCAGCCGTCTGCATTATATACTGCTGCACCCAACGTATTAAACTGTCGGCCCATCATTATTTTATTTGTCTCCTGTTAAATGTTAAATGCTAACATTTTCAAATACAGTATTGTACAATTTTATCTTATTCCATGTTTTTTATACGATATACCAAATATACCATCATATTAATACAATACAAGATAATACTATACTGGTAATTCAATATATACAACATATTAAACGTACCCTAGGTCTTTAGTATCATTCCTTAAAGCATATTAAGGTTTAAATTTAAAATTCAATTATTAACTAAATTTGAGTTTAGTAACATATTAAAATTATATTTGAACAATGTAACTCTATAAAGATCTAGATTATCAAAAATGAATTTTTTAATCTCACTTTTCAAAATGATCTAAATGCTAAAAAAAAATTTCCCATACTATATAAAACTATCAAGTTGATCTAATAGAAGCCTCTTCAATTTATATAAAATATATATATATATATATATATATATATTAATTCCAACTACTAGTGCTTCCTAATAGTAAACCGCGAGTATTAAAATTCGACATAAAAAAGAACCAAAAAAACAAAATGTTCACTAAAAGCATTCAAAATCGTCGCCATAGACCCAAAAGAGACAACATGAGGGTCTCTCAGACTGGTCTCAAAACTACATAGGTAAAATGCAACTTATTAGGAGATGAAGCTTATAGCAGAAAATTCCCAAGCTATGATTTATAAAAGCAAAAATAAAAGGAAGCATCTAACAAAAACAAAAACATTTCCAAAAGAAAAACAAAAGAAAAAAAAATTGTTTAAAGACCAAAAAAAGTTTATAAAACATTAAATCAAACAAATGGTTACAGGTTACTCATAAATACTGGAGATACAATGTGCAAAGATCAACACACTAGACCAACAGACACGGCCCAATAACAAGAAATAACAAGGAGGAGCCCATCAACATTGAATCAGTGTACGTAGAGAGTCCAAGGTGGATCGAAGTCTTCCAGAAGTTTCATGTAGTTAAATTATCTACGTATTGATCTTATCTTTTTTAAAGAATATTCTGTTACAGCTGTAATATAGAAATTAAATATATTGTATATCTCTGTAATATTCTAGACCTAGAAATCACTATAAATACTAACGATTTAGTTTTGCTAAAGAACTGAATTGTATCTGAAAGTGGAGGAATAAAACCACTGAAAAAAAACTCTAAAATCAAGAGCAGAGCAGAAGCTCAGGAATCCAATATTTGAGTTAATTAGAAATTAGAACATCCAAATTAAAGGTAGGCATTTTAATTAGTTTTTGTTTCACAAGTTGGAAAAGGAAAGAAAACTAAGTACTACCAACATATATACTAACCCAGTTTCAGACTGACACTTTGGTTATCCATCAAATACGAGTTTCAACTGGGTAGGATTTAATTTAGTTATTATTTTGATTTTGCTTAGAATTTTGATTCATCAAAATCTGTTTTGGGGAACTACATATTTTGAACTTTATTATGATTGGTTAGAGAGAGTTAAAAAGTCACTTATAAACTAACTGCTTGACACTTTTTAATGATAATATATATTATTTCGAATGAATTAATGATAAACTCAACAATAAACATGCTTACAAATTCATAGTATTCAAAACAAAACTAGCATGTTCAAACCCTATATCAATACATAGACTATACAGTAGATTATGATCGAATCACCTACTTTTATACATTGATAATCTAGAAGCCATTGAATAAGATGAGCGGAAGCAACAATAGTCACAACAATTTCTAACCTGTTTTTCCACACATAGTTGAAACCTTAGGCGTTACAGTTACAATACATATGTTCTGCGTATGCGCATTCTGATGTCTGATATAAGCATAAATTATGTGCCTAGTCACGTGACTCATCTTCATTACTAAATACACACTAATAATAATGATGATGAGGATGACAACGACTACGATATGATAGTATTTATAAATTTATAAAAACTGGGAATGAGCTAAATGAGCTTTTAGAAAATATTAGATTTTTTAGTCTAATAGGCCAATTAAAACATTACAGAGAAAATTTGCCTAAGGAATTGTCTACAAAGTCAGTAACTGAAATTTTACCAGTACAAATAAGCCATGTAAGTGAGTTATATGATTATAAACAATCTACACATTTAAATTTCTAACATATTCGTCAAAATAAACTCACTGAATAATCTATATATTAACCTAATTGATTGAAAAAGAGCTATATGCAGCTCTCATTAAGGGATGGTATATTCAATTTAAAATTTATTGAATTTTAAAAGAATTTAAAAGTTTAAAAGTATTTAATTCATAATTTATATATTGCAAAAAAATTAGTTTTAGTGACAAACCTGTTTCGTCGCTAAAGGTAAAAATTCGTCGCTAAAGGTTTTGGCTAGGAAAGACCTTTCGTCGGCAAATTCGTTGCTGATGGAGCGCCGAGAAAGATTTTTACAGAGAAATGATGAAAATTTGTCGGTAATTCTGTTTCCTCGCTGAAACCTTTGCCGACGCATTTAATTTTCTTGCCTAATGTCTATAGCGGCAAAACATTTGGTCACTAAATGTGTTAGGCAATTTTTAAAATTATTTGTTAAATCCTTTAGTGACAAATAATTTTGTTGCCAAAAATTAGTATATTGTAAGTAAAACTTTTGTCATTAAAAAATCAAATTTTATTAATGGTTGATTAGCCGGTAAATCCATTTAGTGACGAAATTAGATTTCCATAGCTAAAGAAGCTTACTTTGTGATAGAAATACAGTGTATTTGGCGACAAATTTATTAAATGATTTTTTTAATGAATAATAATATTATTTCAAAAATAGATGTTTTAATTTTACATAGCTTATTAAGTAAAAATGCAACAAAGTATAGAAGATATAATATAAATTAACAGCTTATCGAATCTTAATAAAGTAGAATAATTAATACATAAAATAAATGTCAAGATGTAGCACAGTAACATATGGTAGAGGTGCGGGTGGAAATGGAAGGTTCAATAATCCGTATTACAAAAATTGTCGCACCCCAATACTTCAATAAGAAATCTTGACACATGCCAAACCACCAATGATTAGGAAGCACAACTCTCAAATGCCTTATCAGTGTCTTAAAACTTGTTCTGAATATGAGATTCTTCTCTACTTTCTCCACCATGAAATGCCATGCTTTCTAAGTGGGTCCTTAACCATAAATGCAGCTGCTTGTATTCTCCTTCCAATTGTTCTTCTCTAGACATTAGTTTGCCGCAAGCAAGAGAGAAATTTCTTATCATTGCCCTGCTCCAAGTATAAAAAGTAACATATCATGTTTAATAATACATGCTTACAATTTATCTATTTTAATTTAACAGGTTTTTATGGGTATTCATAAAATAAGGTACCTAAATAAAGACATTAACTATCGGAAAACATACTCAACACATAAAAATATCATTGCAAAGAACATATATAGAAACTAACATTGGGGAAAAAAAAAATCTTCTCCTGTATGGCTTTGATAATATAGTTAAAGTCACACCTTAAAGAAAAGTGGAACAAAAGACCAATGGAATAAAACGATCATGAATGGTATTTAAGGATTTCACTCTGTGTGAAAGAATGAAATTAAAAACATCATTATGTGGCATCTTCAGCAACAGAATTCAAGCATAACTCTTCTTTTTATAGAATATAAATATAAAATAAAATAGAATCATGCCATCATATCATTTTATACAAAATCAAACATAGAAATGTTGACACACCTAACCTGCCAAGTGCATACTCTCAATCTGCCTTTAAGGTTTGCTTCACTTGGGTGCCTAAAATATTTTTCTCAAAATGTCCTTTTGATGAGTTGCATAAATTGAATATTTTTAAATCAATAATTATATGTAGTTTTTGAATAAGAAACACTATTATTCCAAAGTTTCTTCAGTCATTACTAATGTCAGAGACTTTGGGGGTAGAAAAGATGGAATGTTCTTTGGATATGTATAGTTTTGGCTTTTACAATGGATAATTTGGTTAATGAAATGCTTTTTGAGGACTGAGTCAATATTTGAGGCCTTAATGGGATAACATTTAGCTTTGGGGCTTCTTTATGGGCATATACTGCAAAGGACTTCAAGGAAATTCAGATTTATTGGATCCTAAGTTGAGGCATATTATCGAGTTTCATTACTGAAGTTATTTTTGTATGAATGTATGGATTTATTTATATGAAGTAATTCACCCAAACAAAAAAAAAAAAATCTATATGAAGTAAGTTTCCTGTCAAAATTTTTAAAGAAAATATATGTAAACAAATGCAAGCACATGCACACAGATATGTATACTAGTTTCGGGTCATTAGAATTAACAGAAACATATTACTATTCATGCAGGATTAAGGTTAGAAAAAGTACATATTTAAAGTAATCCAAAAAGAGTACATAGTTGAGCTCACTTGCAAACAAATTGAACTAAAGAGTCCAAATTCCAGAATGTTTCTTAAATCTACAGGACCTTTAGAAGCTAAAGGGCATGTTATATTCCAGTCTTTAATCAATCCTGTAACCAGTGAGCTAAAGAAAATTTAAAGAAAATTTTGTCCAAAGAGTAGTAACATCATTTCAACTTTGTGCAGAGAGAAAGAAAAAGACAGAAACAAAAAGTAAATATATCTTGAATAAAATTTAGAGGGCATGACGTAAATGTTCATAGTTACATTCTAAGAAATTGGCACAAGATACAAAACAAAATAAAGAACAAAAACTGTCATGAGTTAAAGCAAGATATTCCATCTAACTTTTTCAACTAGAAAATCTTTAATCAAAATACTATAGTGCCTAATTCATTGTCTCCCTTCATATCATTAATTTCCAACTTTACAGAGCACAAATATGCATCCCAGGCAGGTCATAAGTGACCCACAATGAAAACCAAATGCAATCAAGTATTCTAGAAAGAGGGAAGGATAGAGATTACCTTCTAAATGAGATTAGTTGTTCAAGGTAACACAAAAGTTACTTTCTGGCTCACCTCTCCAAATCTTCAGCATTTCAACTCCAATTTTCTTTTTCCTTTAACAAAAAATTACATACAGAAAAAAAATGCAAAGGTCAAAAATCTAATTATTCCACATAAATTAAAATGGAAAATAAAAAGTTCATTAAACTTAAAGATCCAAGCAGCAAATTCTACCCAGAATAACCAACCCTAACACGAATTTACTTAATCGAAGGAATGCAGCTATGATTATACAACCAGAAAAAAGAACAAAGTGAAACAACCTATAGCATACAGAGGAAACAATAGAAAATAAACAAGAAAGAAGAGAAGCTCCCATATGCAAAAAGAAGAGGCTTGGACGCCTGAGTTGGAGAGGAATTGAAAAGTACTGTCGAACGTACAGGAGTTCTATAACACCATGCCTCCTTTCTGAAAAAGCGAGTTCCGATTTATTATTCAAAAAAAAAAATTGGATAGAAGAAGAGGAAGACTAACCTGTGCGATGGGAAATTGCTGCAATTGGGGAAGATCAAAATCCTAAAGCACCAATGCAAACAGAGGTCCTGTGAAAAGGGATTTGGGTATCTGTCGAGAGAAAAAGAAAATAAAGAAGAGAAAGGAGGAGGAAATGAGATCTACTTGATGAGAAGGCCAGAAAAGTGCCGAGGGCAGAGTGTTGTTCTTTTATTGGTGAATAGTTGCTGCATTTAGCACAAAAGAACCCCAGGGAAACCAGGGAATTACACTCTCAAATCACTCATACAGTTAGCAAAAGCAGTGTCCAAAAAGGATTTGGGGATAGAGTTAATATTACAAACATAAAAAAGAAATGCAGTACACAAAGAGAGGGACTCCTTTGCCACAAAATCAGCAAGAGTGTTGGAGGTCCTGTGATTCCAGCCAATCTGCCAGTTGTAAGCTGCAAATTTGGCTATAGTTTGAAGAACCATCATCCTTGTTCTCCATCCCTCCGGTTCACTGATAGAGTTTATGTCTTTTACAACTGCCTTGGCATTTGAAGACCAGATTACCTGGTTCCACCCCTTTATCTCTGCAGTTTCCGAAGCTCTAAGGATAGCTAGAGCTTTAGCTTCCATGGCTGACTCACAATCTATAAGGAAAGTTTCAATATGCAAGACTACTCTCCTGTTGTTTCTTAAAACAAAAGCAAGAGCAGCTTTCCCTTCTTTGAAAGCCACATCAGTGTTAATCTTGTACCAACCCGGAGGGGGGCACTTCCATTTTTCCATTCTAGAACCCAAAGGGGGTTCCACAAAAAACAGGCACACCGGTTCCATAAAGTCAGCCACCCTTAATTCAAAGTTGTTAGCAACTTTCTCAAAAGGAACTTTCCCATTGAAAATGGTATTATTCCGGAATTCTCATACACAGTACCAAAGAGTTGCCAAAAAGGTGCTAACAGCCTCCTTACTCATCCTAGCATTCAAAAGACATCCTTTTGCTTCAATACAAAGGTTCACCCGATCTTGAACATTTGAGGCCTCCAAAGCTTCAATTCGACAGTTCCAGCGGCTGGCAAAAGCTAGAGCTCTTACCCCATGGCACCCTTTAAAAAGGTGCAAACAACTTTCCACTTCATTTCCACAAATACTACAAGCTAGGTCCCCAATCCCCAACCGGTTATTGATTAAATCTCTAGAGGGAAGGACTCCAGCCAGCATCCTCCAGAGGAAAAGCTTCAGTCTTCCATGCATTTTGAGCTTCCACAGATTTCTCCAGATTGGCCGGTTGTTCACCATTCAAATAATAACTACTTTTAACAGTGAAATTCCCTTCCACATTTCCTCTCCATATAAGTTTGTCATTGCATGGGAAAGTTGGCCAGCATAGCTTTATAATTTCATTCACCGACTGTTTTGTAAACAACTCATTCAATTTCTCTAAATTCCAGCAATTATCCTCTATGTTTTTAAGGTCCACTACCCTTCTAATCCACTCAAACTCGGCTCCATCTTTGATATGAGGGCTTCCTCCAGCAACTCCATCCAGCCATGGATCATAGATAGGATGAATTGAGTAACCATTTCCGAGTTTGAAGCATGAATTTGGCCGGATTAGAGATCTTGCCTCAATAATACCTCTCCAAACTGGAGACAAATTTCTCTGCACTCTATTCAAAGAAAGTTTGGTTTTTTAGGTACTTAGCTTTTAGGGCCTTTATCCAAAGTTTATTTTCGTCCCGAGCTATTTTCCAAGCCAATTTAGACAACAGCGCTAAATTTAAATCATTCAACTTCCAGAATCCAAGTCCCCCTTGTTCTTTCGATCTGCAAATTTCCTCCCATTTCTTTAGAGCAAGATATCGTTTTGAGTTCTTGCCCGAATCCCACCAAAAATGTTTGATCTGCCTATCAATCGCTTTGCAAACCTCTTTCGGAATCCTAAAAGTAGACATCGTATAGGTTGGCATAGATTGGACCACTGACTTTATCAGTGTCATCTTGCTCGCCTTTGACATAATTAGTTTATTCCATCCTTCGAGTCTTTTTTGGACTCTTTCATTCATTGTCTGAAATTCTTTAGTTCTATTTCTCCCCAAAACTAGCGAATTTCCCAGATATGTGGATGAAGCTTCCATCTCCTTGTACCCCGTAATGGCTCTAATATATCTTTTCTCCCTCCCCGTCATATTCTTTGAGAATAGAATACTAGATTTTTCCAAATTCACCTTTTGCCCCGACCACTTGCAATATTTGCTAATACACCTTTGAAAAGTCTCAGCTTCATTTTTCCCCGCATGACTCGTAATTAGCAGATCATCTGCATATAGTAAGTGAGATATCAACGGAGCCTCTCTTGCTATTTTGATCCCATGGAAATTCCCTTTTCACTCATTTTTCTCCAAAAGTATTGTAAAAAATTCAGAACTAAGAATAAACAAAAGGGGAGAGAAGGGGTCCCCTTGTCGGAGCCCTCTTCCCGGTCTGATATTTTCTGAAATGTTCCCATTTAGCAGCAGCGAAAAGTTTACCGAGCTGATGCAGCTTTGAATCATCTGTTGGAACTTTCCGTTGAAGCCCCAAGCCTCCAAAACCTTGATAAGGAACCTCCATTCCAGCCTATCATAGGCTTTTTGCATGTCCAGTTTCATAATCATCAAGCCTTTTTTCCCCTGTTTTTTTAGTTTATGACTAATCTCTTGGGCAAGCACTGTATTTCCAGCAATCCATCTCCCTTTCACGAAGGCCCCTTGATTCAGAGATATAATCCCATCTAGAAGGTTAGCAAGTCTCCCCGCAATAATCTTAGCAATAATTTTATAAGAAAAATTGCACAGACTAATGGGATGAAATTGATTAAAACCTGAGGCTTGATTTGATTTAGGAATGAGAACTATGTATGTTCTGTTAACTCTAGATGGGATGACACCAAGTTTGAAACATTCCTGGACAAAATTCACCACTTTTCCTTTTACAAGATCCCAACACTTCCTGTAGAAAATGCCCGGAAAACTATCTGGTCCTGGGCTTTTCAGGGGGTGGAGACTCCAGATACTCTCCTTAATTTCTTCTTCCAGAGGAATTCGAGTAAGAGCATTATTGTCTTCCTCCGTGATGCAAGGACTAATAAGCTCTTCAATTTCCAAGTTAAAGCTAGGAAGATCTAAAGAGAATAACTTCTCAAAATTTACTTTGAAGTAATCAGCAATATCCTTCTCCTCAAACAGCCACTTGTCTCCATCTCGAATGGCATTAATCCTGTTTCTTCTTCTTCGAATGACTGTACTAAGGTGGAAAAATTTTGAGTTCCTATCCCCTTCTCCCTTGATTTCTGACGGTTAATTGATTCCATCCTTGCCCTTCGTATACATAAATCTGATTGTATTTGAGCTTGTCTCTTTGGTTGGGTGTCCAAAATCTGAATTTCTTCCAACTCTGCCTCCAAAGATTTTATTTTTTTGTGCACATAACCGAAGCATTCTCGATTCCATTTTCTCAAAGCTTTTGAAGTGAAATCCAGACTTCTAGTCAGCCTATGATTGTGCATTCCCCTATTATGGTCTTCTTTCCAGGCCTTGCTAATGACTGAATTACAAGTGTTGTCTGAAAACCAAGTTTGGAAGAATCGGAATGGCCTGTGAGTTTTGTTTTCCTTCCCCTTTAGTCTCAAAAGAATGGGACAGTGGTCCGATTCTTCACTGCGGAGGTAACAGTTGGAGGCCATAGGAAAAGTTTCTATCCAACTTCCGCTAACAATCACCATGTTCAGACATTCTTTAACTAAAGCCTAACCTTCCTGTTTATTACTCCATGTATAACAACTTCCAAAAAAACCAATATCAATTCCCCCAGATTTCTGAATAAAGTCTTTTAAGAACATCTTCCTTCTCCACACACTTCTACCTCCAAATTTTTCTTTTGCCTCTATTATTTCATTAAGATCTTCGATAGCTGGAAGTTCATTACAATCTGTTCTATTTCTCTCCAGAATTTAGCTTTCCCACTGTGATACAGAGGAGCATGACAAGCTAGGAGTTGCTAATTCATTCCATTTGAATTCTCAGTAATCCTACAACAAATCATTCTGTCTGTATGCCATTCATATCTCAACTTTATATCATCCGCCCACATCAGAGATATCCCACCCGCTAAACCTTGAGCTTCCTCCGTGAATTGATTTTCAAACCCCAATTTCCTTCTAACTCTTTCCATTCTATTTTTCTTACTTTTTGTCTCCATAAGAAATATACAAGAAGGTTGGCAATCTTTAACAGTATTAGCAATAAAATTGAGGGTATCAGGATTACCTATTCCTCCGCAGTTCCATGAAAGAAATAAAGAATTTACAGGGGGGCTTGTTGAGGCCCGCCACCCCGGCCTACTGAAAATCCAGGCCTCTTCTCGGATTTCCTCCTCTGCTCCCAGACGTCTCCCCTATTTCAGCACTTTGATAATCTCTTCTATTGTGAGAGCTCCTTATTCAAACACAATTTTTAAACTGTACATAAAAATCAAACAAATAATATTAATGCATTAGTAAACATAATATTATATATAAATTTACAGTTACGCTATAATTAAACTTACAGTATTATGTAACTGAGACTGTGGTACTGATGAATCGACATTTATTATATCCTTCATCATCATGCATACATAATATGCACACTCATGACTTGTTGGTTGCAATGGTACCTACAAAAAAAAATTTAAAATATTAATATACAGAATTTCTAATACTTTAACATTAATGAAATAGATAATTCATATATTTTACCTTTCCGCCTTGCCAACTAATTAATTTATTCTTCGACCTTTGCCTCTTCGGCTCATTCCATAATGTCCAAGCTCTCTCTATATATATAACATTTTATAAATAAAATAAATTATTAAAAATAAATTTAATCACTAAAATTAACTTACTAATTTTTTAAATTAACTTGCTTATTAATCGCTTGAAATCAATATTAGCTTTGGTGTTGGCAGACTCAAAAAAACAAATATACCCCAAGTACGGGTCCACGACACCAAGCGTCCAATGAGCACTGAAATAAACGTCAATATTAAAAATATATATACTATACTATATATATTTAAGAAAGTAATAATTTCACATATAATTAAATTGTACCAACAATGATATGAAATTAACCATATCCTATTGAAGTAGGGCTGTTCTTTCCACCGTCTGACCAATTGCTCAGCTTGGGATGCCAACATTTCAGGTCCAACATTCTGCATCACACGTGGATCAATAAAAGCATATAACAAAATTTTCCCAATGCGGATCATATGTAGATACAGCTTCCTGCAGAAAAATATCACGTCAAATACAATTTAAGAAAATTTTAAATTGAAAATAAATTAATTATAACTTCAAATATAAATTTTTAGCTTACTTCATATAGAATAAGACCAATCAACAACCCAAGTCCTGCATCTGACAAAATTGGTAGATATCCTCTTGTGTCAGCCCTCCAGGATAAGAATTGCCTATCATACCCTTCCAGGTTGAATTGAAGCTGTGTATATTGTTGGTTGAAGACAGTGGCAGCTACCATCTTCATTAATCTCAGCTTCAGTAGCATGTCAGAGGTGATTAATTGATGCTGACTTTCATTGGTCGGTGGAGATGCCCTCGAATGACGCGAATGGGGAGTACTATTCAAGTCTGAATGAGCTACTGCCTTGCCTTTTGATGCTCGTATTGATATCTCCACCTGATCAAATATATAAATTTCAAAACAACATTATAAATAACAATTATTAATAACTTATTTATTTACCTCTTCTTCAGGTAAAATGACTAAAAATCTAGGCCATGGACAAAATGACTCCACAGCTTCTCCAACCAATGTAATGTCAAAAATTGGTAGAGGTAGGGCTGCATCAAGGACCAATGCCTTCTGAACATTGACCCGCACATTAAGCTCCCCTAATCGTATCCCATGGCAAACAGAGTCTGGATCGGTTGTAAGGTATAGCAATCCAGCAGCCACTATATTATCTTTAGTGCATATAGCAAGCTTGCACTGTAGACCCTGCAAAATAAATATGCAAATCAGAAAATAAATTTAATACCATCTGTTTTGCAACTGCAGCAGCTTCTGGTGTAAGAAACTTTCCCTCCTTATTCGCGTAGCCCAACTTCCATAGAGCATCTTGGGAAAGCGGTTCATCTGTGCCCAATCTCAGCTTCTACCTGTTTACAAAATATAAATGCTAAATTAAATTAAAACAATATAATTTCAAAGTATTTAAAATTACTAGTTTTCTTAAATTAAATTAAAACAGTATAATTTCAAAGTATTTAAAATTACTAATTTTCTTAAAATAAATTAAAACCATATAATTTCAATTAACTTAAAATTTCTGAAGTAAAAATTGCTAAATTTTTTAAATTAAATTAAAACAGTTTAATTTAAATATCTAAAAATTACTAATTTTCTTAAATTAAATTAAAACAGTATAGTTTCAATTAGCTTAAAATTACTAAACTAAAATTGCTAAATTTTTTAAATTAAATTAAAACAATTTAATTTAAATATCTAAAAGTTACAAAATTTCTTAAATTAAATTAAAACAGTTTAATTAAATTTTTCACTCACCTCATTGTACTCTGCCTGTGCAAATCCAATACAGATAGACGATGATTGTATCAATTTCTGTTTCTTAATTCTGAGCGTTGCTTATGAAGTTCCTGAAAGATTAAAAATGAATATTAATTACATAACACGTTAATTGTAGTTTAGTTAAAAAAATGTAAAAAACTGAATTAATTAATACTTATCGCCCACTCAGGTGTTAAACGTTGCTGTACAAATTCATCCCACTGGTCTTGTGTAATAAATTCTCCATATTTTTCGGGGACAACATCGAAAGCTTCCATGTCCCCTAATTCTAGGTACGAGTGTACAAAATGTGTGTACATAAAACTCTTCCATTTTCTCCATTTTTCTACACAATCCTTCAAAGTTTTATGTTTCAATGATTCTTCCTTGTTATAAAAGTCCTACATAAAAAATTAAGGTATTATTAGCACATTCATAATAAAGTCACGAAATTAATTAACCAAAAATTTTAATTAAAATGAAATTGGTTGTATTATTACCTTTATTGTCACCCATAATCTATTATTCAAATTTGTTGGAACATCGTTCCAACTCTTGTAGGTGATCGGTATTTGAGATCGTGTGTAACTACCTTCATAATTAGCTAGAGATTGGCCGGCTTTATTCATTCCGACCCCATGCTCATTGTATATTACTTCTCCAAGTTCGCCACTAGCAACTTGTCTACAAATTTTTCCTAACTTTTACTGTCCTCTCCCCTTCTTTTGCTTCCTACTTGAGGAAGAGTCTTGATCATTAGGATTAGTTGGATCTTGATTTAGATCCATATCTACAAAAAAATATTAGTAAATTATCAAACAATTATTAACAACATTATTAACAACATTATAAATAACAATTAATTTACTAATAACATATTAACAAACCATCAAATAAAAATTATATAATAAAAAACCGTAACATATATACAAAACCGTCGTCTTTAAAATCATCGTTTTTAATTATTTATGCCCGTCGTGAAATCATATATATACTTCCAAAATTCTAAAGAAACCGTCGTCTATTCATATTCATCTTTATTCATACAATATATCCAAACAGAAAACATTAAAATTTCAACATTATATCCACACATTATAATTTCAACTATAATTTTCACCCAAAAAAAAAAAATTCACGGGCACAATATAATTTCAACAAACCAACACATTTCAACATTTTCACCAATATATTCACGGGCACATTAAAGCACAAAATTGGTAAAAAAAATTTAGGTTGAAGATGCAGAGCAGAAAATATGTTGACGACTACTTACCTTACATTTTCGGGTTGAATATGCAGTAGATTCCCATTGAAATGAAGCAAAAGGAGGAGAGAAGGTTGCGGCGGCAATAGTTCGGGTGTAGGATTTCTGGAGATATGGGGAAAAATGGAAGAGAAGGCCATGTAAGGAAGAAAACACGAGGAAAAAACGGCACTATTTTTGGTATAGATGACGGTTTGTTAGCTATAACTGTCGTCTATACATTAAAGAGATGACAGTTTATAGCTACGGTTGCTAGCATCAACCATCTCTATTGTACAAAATTAAATAGTGCCGTTTTATTTATAGAGACCAAACGACGCCTTTTTAACTAAAAATGTTTACAAAAAAATTTTCAACCCAGCAAACCAGAGCGTGCCAGGCGTGTATCCAGGTGCCAATTCAGGTGCCTACACCATAAAATGACATATTAGTGAATTTTGGATTGTTGTCTTTTGCACTTGAATACTACATCGATCCAGCCACCAAGCTTACGCCGCTATTCTGTGTAACACGCTTGTTGTCTCTTTCAACTGTATGGTATCGGATTCCGTTAATGTAGTAGCCCAAATAGCTCATTACTTCAAAACATGGTCCCAGTGCAATCCATCTCAATATATGTGACACACTATTATCTGGTTTACTCAATTCTTTCTGAATCTGCAAAAACACCACACGCACTATTAGTAAATGCAATGTAGTTACTTCATCTCGAAACCAATAAAATTAATTTGCGATAAAATTAAATTGCTATATATACTTCACAATTAATGTTAAACTTACTTCATCTCGGAACCAATAAATGAAAGTGCTATTTTGCTCGTTTTGAAACCATTTTGCTTTTCTTGTTTTGTTACGAATATCACTCTTCAAACTCTCCATATGTTTCCTAAAGACAACAAAAGTTAATGACTATAGTAAACAAATATTCAATATAATATTCAACAAAATATATAGAGCATTAAACTTACTCGAAGTAAAGTTGTACTTCAGGTGTATTTGAAAGTATGTACAAATGTACTTGCTCCCATAGGTCACGAGTAATACCTAATAAATTACCACCTTTCAAAAGATCACCAGTATCAATCTTCACACATTGTACTTCATGGCGGCCAGGTGGGTTCCCGATTGCATGCACGCCTTTTTGATACTCACTACAAAATTCGATTTCTTCCTCAGATATGTAGTTCTCTGCAATGTAGCCTTCAGTTGCGAACATACCCCTTTAACACTGTCATGTATCTCTCAAAAGGATACATCCACCGAAAGAAAACTGGCCCACACAATCGCACTTCTCAAACTTAATGAATAGTTAGATGAACCATTATATCAAAGAAAGATGGAGGTAAACACAATATCTTAACAAGATCTGTCTGAATAATGTCCAAATTTGAAACATCAATCTCTTTTTTGCATATAGCATTGAAGAAAAAACAAAATCTCATTATTACATGTCGGACATTTGTTGGGAGGACTGATTGTAGTGCTACAGGCATCAGTTGTTGCATCAAGGTATGTAAATCATGAGATTTCATGCCTTTCAACTTCAAATCATTCATTGACCCAATATTCTGAAAATTTGAAGAGTAGCCATTGGGAACCTTTAAATTTGCCAAACACTTGCAAAAAGTTTTCTTCTTTTCCTTGGATAATGTGTAACATGCAGGTGGTAGATATGTCATTCTTTCTTCAACAAATCACTTCTTATGCCCATTTCGACCAAATCAAGCGGAGAATTAAGTCCATCTTTAGTGTTTCCAGGAATGTTAAGCAATGTGCTAACAATGCTCTCACATACATTTTTTTCAATATGCATGACATCTAAGTTATGCCTCACATACAATGACTTCCAATAGTCAAGCTAAAAAAATATAGACTTCTTCTTCCAGGAATCTCGATCAGCAGTAGACTTTTTTCTCTTATTACCATTATCAAATGACTTAAAGTCAAGTTTTCGAAGTATATCTTTTCCCGTCACAGGTAAAGGAGTTGGACGAAACTCCTGAAATCCATTGAAAGACTTCTTTTGCTTTCGAAAATAATGATCACTTGGAAGAAACCTCTTATGTCCGCAATAACTCATTTTTCTACCATTTTTCAAACTTTGAGCACACGTGTTCTCACTGCAAATAGGACAAGCAAAATATCCTTTAGTGGTATGACCAGACAAATTACTATATGCGGGGAAGTCATTTGTAGTCCACAATAATATTGCTCGCAAAGTGAAAAATTCCCGCTTACACTCATCCCAAGTTTGCACCTCCTCATCCCACAACTGCTTAAGATCGTCAATCAATGGCTACAGATAAACATCTATATCGTTGCCAGGCTGCTTCGGTCCAGATATCAACATTGTCAACATTATAAACTTCCGCTTCATACACAACCATGGTGGAAGATTATATGTAACTGTAAGCACAAGCCAACAACTGTATTGAGAACTCATATGCTTATGCGGTTTAATGCCATCAGTTGCAATCCCAAGCCTTAAGTTTCAACATTCTTTACCAAAATTAGGCCACATGTGATCAACTAGCTTTCAAGATGGTGAATCGGCGGGATGACTTAACTTTCCAACTGCGACCTTTCGTTCATTTGCATGCCACGTCAGATTTTTAGCTGTGTCAATGCTTTGAAACATCCTCTTGAACCGTGGAATTGATGGAAAATACCACATGACTTTATGAGGGACATTTACACGTTTAGTTCCATTGTCAGTTTCCTTCCACCTCGATGCTCCGCATTTAGGACAACTTTCTAGCACTTCATATTATTTTCGATAAAGAATGCAGTTGTTGAGACAACAATGTATCTTTTCATAATCCATGCCCAATGCTGTTAAAGTCTTTTTCACTTTGTACATAGAATCTGGCAAAACTTTATCGCTCGATAGCATTTCCCGCAACAACTTTAATAATTCGGAAAAACTTGTGTCCGAAAGACCGTATTTCGATTTCAGGTTGTACAACTTTACCAAACTAGATAGTTTAGTAAAGTTCGTACAACCTGGATACAAAGGAGTTTCGGCATCCTCCAACAACCTTTTAAATTCACCGGGATTATCCACGAACTTGTCACAAGCATCATTCACCATGTCAATATTAGTACCCACCACATCTTCATCATCCGTATTTATGTGGGTAAAATGACTTTCAGTGTTATTGCTTTTACTAATTCTAGAACAATCTCCACGATATCGTTTAGACTCTTCCAACTCTTCTCCATATAAAATCCACTTACAATAATTCGTATCAAACCCCTTAGAATATACATGCTCTCTCACTTCTTCAATAGTGCTAAAAAATAAATTCCCACATTCCATACAAGGACATCAAATTTTACCATCTCTATTTGCACTTTTCTTAGTAAATTCTAAAAACATTTCAAAACCCTTTTAAAATGCATCGGTTCTCCTATCCATCCTTATCCATGATTTGTCCATTTTATCTATTTAAATAACAACTAATTTAAACTAATTTAAACAAGAATGATTTAAAATATAGCAATAAATCATATCCATCCTTATTACTAACAATTTAACCAACATTTAATAATTAACAAATCAATAATAGAAAATAAATAGATAACAATAAATAAATAAACAATAAATATAGAGACAACAATAATTACACGACTAATTAATTTTAATATTTTACTATATTCTAAAATTAACTACAACAACATAAAATATATAATAAATAACAATACTATATGAGATTATAACAAATCAAATATTTAAACAAACTAACAAAATTTAATAAATGGAAAACATATATATATATATATCATTGCAAAATTTAAATGTTAATAACCTAATAATTATAAAATAATTTATTCATGAAAATAAAATTATATAACTAATTTAATTTAAATGATAATGCAATAACATAAATATTTAATGTAGTTAATTGCATAAAATTACTTACCTCGATAGTGAGTTTTTTTACAAAAATCAACTTCAAGCTTCAATAAATTGGTGACTTAAATCCTAAATAAATGCTATTTAAATATTTTTTATCACCACTAAAAGAATTTGAACAAGAATTATGGGAAAAATGAATTTAGTGAATATGATTGAGAACAAAAATGAAAATATATAAAATAAAAAAATTACAACAGCTATATTTTTTGCAATGGCTACTTTTGCAACGGCTATTTTGAACGTTAAAACACGCGTTTCAGAGACTAAACGTAAGAGCTCCACGTGGACAAATATACATAAAAGGATGAGGGTTAAAAACAAAAACCGACGTCGAAAATTGGAATAGTATAGACTACGGTTCCTAAAGGAACCGTCATTTATACTTACATAATAGACGAGACGACGGTTACCGTCGTCGATACTTAAATCATAGGCGACGGTTCCTTTAGGAACCGTCGTCTATACTCTTCAACATACACGTGGCGTCCACGTTGCTGCCACGTGTCTTTTAGTGTTTTATCAATGACGGTTGATGAATTAACCGTCATTTTTTATGTAACTTTAGACGACGGTTATAGATAAAACCTTATTTGATGTTTTCTAACTGTCGTCTTATTTTATCAACATCGGCTCTCTTTTATAACCGACGTCTATATAAAAGTAAGGTCGTCGTCGATAGCTTTTTTCTGTAGTAGTGATATAACCACACGCAGTCCCTTAGATCCAATTCTTTCAAAGAACAATGGAGTACTGGTCGATATCCAACAAGGTGTAACACCAGTGAAGAATTAACTTCTCTAAATTTGGAACTAGTTTGACGTTTTGGAATATCTTGCTTGATAACATCACACGGCCATAAAGGTTGACAATTTCGAATTATGTAATGCTTATTAAAAAAGAAAAAGAAAAGAACTAAATAAAATAAAATAAAATAAAACATCAATTAGAATATATTATTTTTGTATTTTCATAGTGAAGAATAATGCTAGAGGTACTAAAAAGTCTTCTAAGATAATTAAAGGGCTGAAGTGAACATCCAATATCACAATAACACATTATAGCTTGATAAACATTTTAGTAGAATTCTTGAAACTCCTAGCATTGCTTTAGGCCGAAAACAACTAGGTAATCATTTTCATATTCTTACCAGCTCAAAGTCATTTAAAACTACTTCCTTCTAAGTCAAGTACGACAAGTTTTGTTGGCTGGAAGATTGATGGATAACATTTGAACGGATACTATTTTAGAAAGATCTTTGAGTTTTGTGAAGAATGGTCTCAAACTACATTCTGTCCTACCATAAAAGTATGAGCAATCTTAGTTTTTTTCATTTTCAGGAAAGCTTCAAAATCGAATTCTGTCTCTTGTGAATATGGTAAATAACATAGATTATATACAATAGGCTCAACTTCTTAGGTTGCCTGATAGTACTCAAAGGATAGATAAGCAAATTACAATACAAAATAGTAAGCGTCAAATATTATTACATCAGTAAAGATAATATAAATGTAATGATGATTCATTTTCAAATAATCACTACAACAAATTACCCTTCTAACATCGCACAAAAAACGTCGTCCATAAGGCTTTAGACGACAATTTGAAATCGTCGTCTAAAGCATCGTCGTGAAAAGTCCTTAGTATATACTACGAACAAAAATGGTCATCTTTAGTATTAAACACGACGGTCATTGAACATCGCTTTTATAGCCACAATACGTCAGGCCCACGTGGCTAAGTTAGACATAAAACGACGGGAAAAAACCATCATTTTTTGTCTAACGTGGCATCTTTGACGACGGTCAAAATGCGTCGCAATTGGCCAATTTGATATCAAAGACGACGCACATTGTGCGTTGTCCATGACATCAATGACGACGCACAATGTGTGTTGTCTATTCCCTTTAAAGGACCCCGGGGGCTTCTCATGAACTGGCTACCTCAACAGGACAGTCCGCAGCCTGGACCCCACCTCGGAGTTTTGAATCCTTTCTTGCATCAGCCCCACAGCCGACGCCACTAGCCTCGTCGGCCTCCTCCACTTTCCAACTCCACCAAGCAGTCTTCCATCTTCACCTACGCCCTCCACCTTGTGGAGCTCATCGCCTCTGCATATAAAACATATAATACTCTAAATATAAAACACGAACAAACATATAAAAAACCGATCAAAATCACCACAAAACAATATAATATGCATAAAAAAATCACCACAATAATACTTTAAATATGTATAAATTATGAAAAAAAAATTAAAATCAACAATAAAAAAGCACATAATGAATCTAAAACTCAAAGAATCACTTACATTTAGCAAAATAATACAATTTTAGCTTGGTTTTGAGACAAATAGCGAAGAAATTGGCTTGGGTTAGAGAGAAAACACTTTGGCGCCGTCGTGGGATGTTTTTGGACTTGAGAAGATTGAAGAAGAAAGGGAATAAGAAACCCTATAAACCCATGCAAAACTGTATTGTTTGAACTGAAATAGTTCACTTACAGCGTCATTTTGGGTTATAAAGGGTTTAGACGACGCACATTGTGCGTCGTCGTTTAGGTAATCACTACGCACTTTGTTTTAGATGACGCACAATGTGTAAAGTTTTAGACGACGCACATTATGTGTCGTCATTTAAGCAACCATGACGCACAAAATGCAGCTCGTAAAATGAAAAGACGACGTTTATAAAAAAAATATATATATGAAAAGAGTCATCCATCTATCCTACAGATATTATATATAATAAAAATATATATTCTATACTATATATAATAAAATGACATTAAAAATGTATGTGATCCTATATCCTCTATACATTATATATAATAATAATATATATTATATATTATATATAATAAAATAATATAAAATGAAATAATAATAATATATTATTTATAATAAAATTGAGCAACGGTGTGTCATCTTAAGTAATATCCACGACGCACTTTGTGCGTCGTGTGAAGTGAAACGGCGTCGTATTTTTATCCTAAACGATGCCGTTTTACTAGTTTTATTACATACAACAGTCAAAGACCGTCGTTGTTTATGATTTTAGATGACGTTGTTTGACCATCGTCTTATGTCACTACGGTGGCGCCACATAGATTTTATATATTTTATATTAACATCTATGACGATGGTTTGTTAAAGTATGTCGCTGTTACTTAATTTTAAGAGGACGTTTTACAAAATGTGCGTCGTGTTTGTGTAAATAATTTTTAATCAATAAATATTTTCTAAATGTGTGTCTGTCTTTAATATTTAAGATGAAGTTACCTTTTAAATACGTCGTAAATACTAATTTGACGATTGTAGTCTAAGTATCATTTTTCTTGTAGTGAATATAAGTTTTTGAAAAGGATATAATGGTGATAATTCAACTTCGTATCAATTATATAACTTAATGAAAATTAAAGTACTAAATATATGAATGTACAAGTACAATGCGTCGTCTGCAGTGAAGATAGCTGAATTTTCTAAAATGCGAAAGTGTTACTAATAGCCTGTTATAGCGACAATCTATTTTAGCAACAAATTAAAATTGTACATTACTAATAATATATTATTAGTGACAATTTGTATTTTCAAAAAGTATGGATGCTATACCATAGAATTTATGTGTGCTAGTAATCTTATATATTAATTAATGCATGAATTGAAAGAAGAAAATAGGAATCTTAATGATATTATTATTATTTTTATTATTTGGTTGTGAAATTGAGGATTTACTAAACTAAAAAGGCCTATGACTAAATCAAATGATGTATCTCAGTGATAAATATTCCTAATTAATAAAAAAACTATTTGGATCTAACTTGGAAAAATTTAACAAAACCTAATGTAGGTACTAGAATAAAAAAACTATTACTTCCAATTTAGGCAAAATATTTATGTAAAAGTCCATCGATTATACATATACTATATTATTCTTCAAAACATGCATGTGACAAATCTGCAGAGTTCCGTAACACACATATACCATATTATCCATATTATCATGTTAGTAGTTGTTATTACTTTTTATTTATTATTTATTTTTATGTAACCCATAAACCTGTGTAATTTAAGTATCCCGCAATTTATTTATTTATTTTTTACTTTGCAAGTTGGAAGTATATAATCTCTTTAAAAACAATTTATAATATTAATTAATAATTTTTATTTTGTAATGTTAAAAGTTTAATTATTTTTTTAAATTTATTCAAATATATATTTTAGAATCATTATTTTTTAGCTAAATTATAAAAGCAACATAATTAATAACATTACAAATTTATTTAACTGTTTTTTAAAAATAAAAAATAAAATTAGTACAATACAACTTTGCACCAATTAACAAATTAAAATGATTATACAGACTAATACAATTTTAAATCAAATGCCTTACAGTTTTAATATTGGCTGTTACATTACAAACTAATATATTACAGATACGTTTGGTTCATTGTATTGCATTAGCCTGAATTGTATTAGTCTGTACGTTGTATTGCATTTGTCTATATTGTATTAGTATGTATTGTATATGATATGTATTGTATTATAGCCTATTACTATACAACATTTGGTGCATATTTGTATTATTATTATACTTTAGAAAAAAAAATTATAATGTTATTAATTGTATAATCTTTTATAATTTAACCAAAAAATTACATTAATAAAAACTGAATTTAAAAAAATATTTTTTAAATTTTCATGATTTTATTATTGTTTATATTAATTATTACATAATCTAAAATTCTAGAATATTAACATAATTAATAAAAAAATTAATTTTAAAATAAGAATTAATAATATTTAATAAAAATATTATGTGGCAAAAAAATAAACAAAGCTTAGAAAACGGACATGGAAAGCAAATCTGGAAAAAAATGGAAAGCAAAGATGGAAAAACAGAAAACAAATAGAAATAAAGAACAAAACTGATTTAATAAGAAGAAGAAAAAAAGGGAAAAAAAAGTTTATTACATGGATTGTGGAAACCCAACCCTCCCCCTGATTATATACTGCTGCATCCAACGTATTAAACTCTCGGCCCATCATTATTTTATTTGTCTCCTGTTAAATGCTAACATTTTCAAATATACAATTTTATCTTATTCCATGTTTTTTATATGATATACCAAATGTACCATCATATTAATACAATACAAAATAATACTATACTGGTAATACAATACAACATATTAAACGTACCTTAGGTCTTTAGTATCATTCCTTAAAGCATATTAAGGTTTACATTTAAAATTCAATTATTAACCAAATTTGAGTTTAGTAACATATTAAAATTCTATTTGAACAGTGTAACTCTATAAAGATCCCGATGATCATAAATAAATTTTTTTAATCTGAAATTTTAAATTGATATAAATGCAAAAAAAAAAAAAAAAATTCCGATAGTAAAACTATTAAATTGATCTAATAGGAGCCTCTTCAATATAGATATATATTAATTCCAACTACTAGTGCTTCCTAATAGAAGACCGCGAGCATTAAAATTCGACATAAAAAGGAGCCAAAAAAGCAAAATGTTCACTAAAAGCATTCAAAATCGACGCCATAGACCCAAAAGAGACAACATGAGGGTCTCTCAGACTGGTCTCAAAACTACACAGGTAAAATGCAACTTATTAGGAGATGGAGCTTAGAGTAGAAAATTCCCAAGCTATGATTTATAAAAGCAAAAATAAAAGGAAGCATCCAACAAAAACAAAAACACTTCGAAAAGAAAATCAAAAGAAAAAAAAATTGTTTAAAGACCAAAAAAAGTTTAAAAAACATTAAATCAAACAAATGGTTACAGGTTACTCATACAAACTGAAGATACAATGTGCAAAATCAACACACTAGACCAACAGAGACGGCCCAATCACAAGAAATAACAAGGAGGAGCCCATCAACGTTTGTTAGATAATGATTACATATGTGATGTGATAAGATTCTCACAGAGATTGATTTCATCACAATAGTTGTTATCAAGAAGGATAATATAACTGTTGTTCTCTATCTCTAAATTGCATGTATATCTATTAGTTGTACCGTGTATAAATTGTTGTCATCAATACAAGAATAGTCAATAGCTTCCAATATATTCTTTTCACTTAATCTATCATGGTATTTGAGCGCAGCAAGACAAACGTCATGGAAATGATTCCAGTGAGCAGCTCATCCACAATTCCATAGCTAAGCCAGGTGACCTTACCCAATTACAATTTTCCATTCAAATTGGAACAAAACAACTACACCATGTGGAAGGCACAGATACTTCCAGCAATCATCGGGAGCAATCTTGAAGGCTTCGTCACTAGCTCAATCACAACACCGCCTGAGTTTATCAATGAAATTGATGCGGCTGATTCAACAAAAACAACAGTCAAGGTGAACCCGAAATTCCTACTTTGGCGACGACTAGATCAAGCGTTGCTTGGATGGATATTGTCTTCAATTTCCCGTGAGGTACAAACCCTTATTACAAATACTGAAACATGCTCGGGTCTTTGGAACTCACTTATTAAAATTGCAACTTCAATCCACAAAGAAGGAAGGACTTTCAGTTACGGCCTACTATACAAAACTGAAAGAAATAGCGGATGAACTTCATATGGCTGGCTATCCGCTAAGCAAAGATGATTTTGTTATGAATCTTTTAGGAGGACTACCATTAGAATATGATGCTGTTATTACTCATGTCAATTCCCATTGAGCACCAATTGAGATAGAAGAGGTGCTGTCACTCCTTCTAAATCAAGAAATGAGGGTCCTCAGTATCACATCACCAGCTCCACACCCGATTGCTCACATGGCCTCCAAAAATCTGCAAAAACAAGAAAACACTAGTGATTTTCAGTTTCAGTCAAACAGAGGACAAAATCACTTCCAAAACTACCGAGGAGGACCACAACGTGGGAGTGGCCGAGGAAGAGGTTGGCGATCCTTTAATAATAACCAGCCTTACTGCCAACTTTGCACTCGGCCAGGACATACAGTCATGGAGTGCTACCATCGGTTTGAACGGGACTTCACTCCACCATCTTAGAACAATTCCTCTGCCTACTACATCTTGATGCGAATCCTAGCGGAATGAATCGTTCTACAATGGTTCAATGGTTACGAAGTTGACCTCGACCTACAATCCAAGGAGAGATTGGAACTTTGGTATGGAAGCTTAACCCATTGTGTATGGGAAAGACAAGAACTTTGCTATAAACGCCACACTCAAAGCTTCATTCTTTGATTGATAAGTTGGAAGTTTGTTCTTTAGACAAGCCTCAGCGTGAACTAGAAGAACAAAAGAAAAGAAAAGAATAATTTTCAAAATAATTGCTAAAATATATCGTATCTATTCATGCTGGCTGAAATTGGCCTTTTAAATAAAAACATTGTTGCCAAATATGGTTTCCTAAATAATTATCCCTAACAGTTAGGAAATATATCCTAAAAGGAATAGCAAATAAAATACTAATATACCCTTAATCAATAAACTAATTTACAAGATAATTTCAAGCCCATTTACTTCTACTCTTTAATGTAGCTTAGAAAATTAATAAATGTAGACGTCTAAGCCCATCCATAACTTCTTCGGCCTTTTTATCTAATGCTTGTTTAATATAAAGCTCTAAGGCCTTCTTGAATTGCTTATCTCGATTACGTGTCACGGGACTTCCTGGATAGCTCAAACCATCATATGGACCACCTCTTCTGTATGGCTCGATGTCCTCATCATAGCTCCTCTCAGAACAACAAGGATGCTGCTGCCTATTGTACCTCACCTGAGGTAACAGCCAACCCAGAGTGGCTTCTTGACAGCGGAGCCACCAACCACGTCACAACAGATCCTTCCAACATGCAGCAGAAAATGGAGTATGGTGGTTTTGACAAATTAATTGTAGGCAATGGATAAGGTTTGGGAATCTTAAATACTGACTCTTCTATTATTCATACATCTCAGAAAAATATTCAATTACAGGACATATTACATGTTCCTAATATTAAAAAAAATTTACTGAGTATTGCTAAGTTGACTATAGATAACAATGTTATTGTTGAGTTTAATTCCAATTTTGTGTTTGTCAAGGATCAAGCTACGAGGAAACTTCAACTGACAGGACCCAACCCACCTGGATCCTGCCTGCATGACTTAATATTTCTATTAAGCCAATAAGCAGTTAATTATTTCTACTGAGCCATTAAAAATTTCGGCAGCATTTCGTCTGTTTATACAACCTTCCCCAAATACAAAAATTACATTTCCTGCAAGGAAAGCATACCTACACGATATCCATTCTACCAGCACACATTTCCCAATCAAACAAATATATTGTTTAAATAAAACGTAGCTGGACTCAGTATAAAACTGAGCTGCCTACATACCCTTTTTAATAGGGATCAAGCTACATGTAGTTCTTAAAGCATATTTACATCAAATATGCCACTTCTGATACAGTTGCTATTCAGAAGTTAACTTGACGAATATATATATATATATATTCTAACCCATTTTCAAATACATCAATAAACCAGAACATGCTCTACAAATCAACAAAAAGCTTAACCATAGCTTCGCGACATAATTCCTCGCCCAAGCAAATAACACTCCTGCTTAGCAGCATATTCCATCGCCAAGCAGTCATCCACCATATAATTATATCGTGCATTTATGCGTCCACAAGAAAATGATCATATTCACAACCATATATTTTTATCTCAAGAACTGAAATATGCATGTATTTATTCCAGAGAAAAATAACAAAATAATAAATACATATCACACATTTTCCATTAACAATTTAACGAGTTAAAATCACACAGAGGGGTAACCAGTCATCACGATCATTCTCCCCAACGCATCATGGCGGGAATGGGATACTGGCTAACCATGGTATCACAACCATCATCACGATCCTTCTCCGAAGGCATTGTGGCGGGATGGGGTGCAAACATCATGATCCTTGGTCTCTAGGAATCGTGTAAAAGGCTTTCATATGACCGAGGGTACCCTCTCCAACATCATCACCATCCACATTTCCAGACAAAGCATCAAACCATAATTCCATTCAAATCAAAATCCACAAACAATTCCAATCTCACATACAAATCAGTTATTCACATTACCACTAAAAGAAAATCACCAAAACATGAATACATACATATTTATATCATAACTCACCAATTCAGCACCAACACATTAAATCCATCCACACGCTACAATTTATCTACCCTTTCAGTATATATACATACATACATATATATTTATATATATATATATCACAATCATAATACATTTTCACTAACACGCATCAGAAGTGCTCAAATTCATTCCACCCTCAAAACAAACAACCATTACAAAGCTATACACATTCCATATATATATATATATATACTCACTCACATATACACATAATCATTTATAGTCATTACATTCCTCAAAAACCATTCCAACCCACAATTCATACTTGCTATCATCTTACAATAATCCTTTAGCCTAAACTCAAGCTTCACATATTAACCATAAATTCACCCAATAATTCCTATTTTAACAGTTATCACAAATAGCTCCAATTTAGTAAATTCCAAATACTTAATATGCAAATTATATATCAAAACGAAGCTTGAGGAGTGTAGGAATAAAAGGTGAACTTACCTTGCCAGATTGCTGCCGGTGGTGGCCGAAAAATGGTTGAAAAGTCGCAGCCTAGCACCCCTCATTGTATTGCTCAAACGAACGGGATTTGGGACGAGAGAAGGCCAGAATTGAGCTCAGGGGGTCCCAAATAAGGGAAAAAGACCAACCCCGCAACCCAAAACCGCCGGGATCCGGCAAACTGAAGGAACGACGGGCTCGCCGGTTCTTCAGTTTTCCGATGACTCCTGGAGTTTCATCGGAGGGGAAAGATGGAGGAGGATCTGGGCAACCTTTCTCGGGTGGTGAACCTGTTGATTCCTCGTCGGAATCCGGCAATCGCACGCAAAAGGGCATCATCAGGTTCCTTGGGGCTTGCCCGCGATCTGGGCGTCCCCACGGGTCCTCGTCGGTGCCGCTGAGTGGGGGAGGTCGCCGGATTCAAGCTCCAAGTAATTTCCGGCCCTGGCTGGCCGGAATACGGTCGTTGCCAGCGAAAGGGGATGGGAGTCGGTGGTGCCTCACGGGGCAAAAGCTGGTGTCGGGGGGTTTCTCCCTCCCTTTCCCGACCCTTCTGGAAATTTTAAAAGGATAGGGGAAGGGCAATTTTGTCATTTCTTACCCTTTAATGTTAGCCTTGCAAAATTACGAAAATGCCCCTCACATTATTTTAACCATAACTTCTTAGTCTTAGTCCCGATTCAAGCATACTACTAGTCTACGAACTCGTATCGATGAGCTCTAAGCATTGGTACCAAAGTCAAAACAAAACTAAAACCACATAAAAAGTCAACCTTGAGCCCACTTACGGTCAACTAGGCAAACTCGGTCAAATTTGGAAATTTTAATATTTTCCTGGGACGGGGTGTTACATCTACCATGCGGAACCCTTAGAGATGGATTATATCACATCACCCTACCTATTCTTCAACAGTCAGATAATAGTTCTCATTTCAATAACAATTTTAGGACCCCTTTAATTTCTTGTTTTCATTCTCATTTGTCTGCAAATAATTTATGGCATCGAAGACTTGGACATCTATCAATTCCTGTTATGAAGTCTATTGCTAGAAGATGTAAACATGTTGATTTCAATAAAAACATTTTTTGTTCAACATGTCCTCTTGGCAAATTACACCGATTATTTGCACCTTTGTCTTCAACAAAAACAACACAATCCTTACAATTAATATTTTCTGATGTCTGGGGTCCTGCACCTGTTATCTCAAATGAAGGTTATAGATACTATGTACTTTTTGAAGATGATTTTTCCCGTTTCTCCTGGGTTTACCCTTTAAAATTAAGATCGGAAGTAAAAAATGTTTTTCTTCAATTCAAATTAATGGTTGAAAATTTATTTCAAACAAAAATTAAAAAAATACAAATGGATTGGGGAGGTGCGTATAGTGTGACGACCAAGATCTGGAGCCAGAGATCGGTGTCCAATCCCACATATCCCAGGTGTGGAAGAGTGTCAAATGGTAATGGTTCAAATGTAAAGTGAGCACTCTCTTAATAACTAAGGCCTTTTCAAAGCATTTGGCTTCAGGGTTGAAAAGAACTCTGGAGTTAAGTATGCTTCAGTGGGAGCATTCCTGGGATGGGTGACCCTTTGGAAAGTCTAACCAAAAACTCAATACCGTTTGAAGTGCGGTGGCTAAATTGGAGACAATATTGGTTGGAGAGAGAGTGTGGTGTTACAAATAGTATCAGAGCCTGTACCTGGCCGGAAATGTGCCAGCGAGGACGCTGGGCCCCAAAGGGGGTGGATTGTGACGACCAGGATCTAGAGCCAGGGTAAGTGTGGGCGGGTGCAGGGCACTGACAGGCTACCTTACTGGCAAAGATCGGTGTCTAATCCCACATCGCCCAGGTGTGGAAGGGTGTTAAATGGTAATGGTTCAAATCTAAAGTCAGCACTCTCTTAATAACCAAGGCTTTTTCAGAGCGTTTAGCTTTAGGGTTGAAAAGAACTCTGGAGTTAAGCGTGCTTTAATGGGAGCATTCCTGGGATGAGTGACCTCCTGGGAAGTCTGACCAAAAACTCCATACTGCCTGAAGTGCGGTAGATAAATTGGAGACAATATTGGTTGGAGAGAGAGTGTGGCGTTACAATAGGGTCCTTGAACCAATTTTGGCAAACTTTGGAATTATTTTTCTGCATCCCTGCCCACACACTCATAACCAGAATGGTAAGGTTGAGAGAAAACATAGGCATATTACAGAAACAACTTTATCCTTACTTGCTCACAGCAATGTGCCCATGTCACATTGGTGGGATGCCTGTTCAACTGCAACCTTTTTGATCAATAGACTTCCCACTAAAGTTCTTGACAATAAGTCACCTGTTCAAAAGCCTTTTAACAAAAATTATGATTTTTCCCTCTTAAAATGCTTTGGCTGCCAATGCTTTCCATTTATTCGACCCTATCAAAAAAGAAAATTCTCATTTCATTCTGAACCTTGTGTTTTTCTAGGATACAGTTCTATACACAAAGGATACAAATGTAAAAGCTTAAAAACTAGAAAAATATATGTTACACCAAATGTGGTGTTCAATGAAGTGTGTTTTCCTTATCAGATAATAGGTATTGGGAACCCAACGTCAAAAAATAATGTTTCTAGTGTCTCCTTAGTAAATGCTTTATCTTCCACTATCACTAACTTTTTTGCAAATACTATTCATTCACATCTCAAAGGGTCCCACTGTTGCAGCTACTCACAGCCCTCCTTGCCATCACCACATGGACACTTCATCAATAACTCCTTATCTAATTCTACTTCTCCAAGTCAGTCAGCCAGTGCTACAATGTCCCATGAGAATACCTCACACTTTCCTACCAACTCTACTATTGAGAGTTACACTCCAAATGTACTACCCAAGAGGTCTGTGAAACGTATCACAAAGTCTAGCAGTCCCTCCACTACCGTGTCTCTTCCTTCATCTCCTCCTGCCATTGATCTACATGTGGAACTTCCTATCCAACAATCAAAGTCCACACACAGTATGGTTACACGGTCACGGGCAGGGGTATCTAAGATGAAACTATTTGCTTCTAAACTTGAAGCTTCTCTTGACTACACAGAACCAACAACTGTTGTTGAAGCCTTCACTCACCAAAAATGGATAAATGCTATAGAGGATGAAATGCTAGCTCTCTCAAGGAACAACACGTGGACTTTGGTTCCTCCATCTCCAAACATGAATATCATTGGGAACCGGTGGGTGTTTAAAATTAAAAAAAAAAATCTAATTGTAAGACTATGTATATGGCAAATTCGTCAAGTTAAAGAAGGAAATATATGGTCTGAAGTAGGTACCTAGAGCTTGGTTTGACAAACTCAGGGGTAGCTTACTTGAAATGCCAGCATTGGAATGTCACCATACGAGGCACTGTACGGAAAGCAATGTCGGACTCCGTTGTGTTGGGATGAAGTGGGTGAAGAAAACTCATCGGATCTGAGTATGTTCAGATGACAATTGATAAGGTAAAAGTCATCAGAGATCGTCTGAAGGTAGCTCAAGACAGGCAAAAGAGCTATGTAGATAAAAGAAGAAAGGATCTCGAGTTTGAGGTTGGAGATTGGGCCTTTTTGAAGTTGTCACCTTGGAAAGGTGTCATACGTTTCGGCAAACGAGGGAAGTTAAGTCCGAGATACATTGGACCGTATGAGATAACTAAGAGAGTGGGCCCAGTTGCTTATGAGCTTGCCTTACCTGAGGAACTTTCACGGGTCCATAATGTGTTTCACGTCTCCATGCTACGAAAGTATTTGCCAGACCCTTCTCACGTGCTAGAGTTGCCAACTATTGATCTACGTGAGGATTTTTCTTATGAGGAGCAGCCAGTTAGAGTTGTGGACGAGAAAGAGAAAGTCTTGCATAACAAGACAATCCCGATTGTTAAAGTTATTTGGCAGAACCATGGTGTGGAAAAGGCGACATGGGAACCTAAAGAGTTGATGTTGCAGCAGTATCCCTACCTTTTTCAATGAAGTAGGACTTTAAATTTCGTGGACGAAATTCTTGTAAGGAGGGTAGGTTGTAACATCCCGTTTTGAGAAAAATAATAAAATTTCAAGTTTGACCAGTTTGACCTTGAGTGGGCTCAGAGTTGACTTTTGTGTGTGGTTATATTTTGGCTTTGACTTTGGTACCGTTGCATAGAGCTAATCGATACGAGTCCGTAGACTAGTAGTATGCTTGATTCGGAGTTAAGACCAAGAAGTTATGGTCATTTTAGTGTGAAGGGCTTTTTGGTAATTTGGCAAGGACTGATATTTTTGGATGAGAAATGATCATTTTGCCCCTGTCTTCATCTTTAAATCTTTTGGCCAAGGTCTGGAATTTTCCAGCACACACCCAAGACCCTTCCCCCACCTTCACCGCACCACCTTCCCACGCCGATAGCCACCGCACCGTGGCCGGAGTTGGCCGACCACCACCCTTAGATCGAAGCCGGCAACCTCCTCTTCCTCCATGTACCGGTGGTTCGCCGTAAAACGACCCAGATCGCCGGAAATTGCAGCAAAACCAAGAGCTCGTGCAGCTCGTGCACTGTTGCGACACCACCTTTGGCCGGCCAGATCTCACTGTTCCGGTGGAGTTAGGGAGCGTGCTTAGTACCGTTGGAAAGCTGGTGCGACGATCTACATTTTGGTACCAAGATTGACCCCGGAGACTGCCGTATCACGTCGGAAGAAGGCCGCGAAGTCTCAGAAAAACCACCCGCGACAGCCACCTTTCCACCTAGATCTACTCCGATCGCCGGTGAGTGGCACGACACAGCCACCACCACGAGGTTTAGACTGCGCCGACGACCTGATCTGCACTTTCCCGAGCTCCGACGACTGCCACACGCGCCGCACGCGCCGCCCCAACTAGCAGCGAGCCTTGCTTATGCGCCGACGCCGTTTTGCCCCACCGCCGGTGAGTGGTGGTGCACCGCCTATCTAGGAAGCTTCTCATCGTGCCGGTGAAGCTAACCCAGGTTGTTCCTCCCCTTTTCTCTGCCGTTAACCACCTCAACGGACACAACCTTTGGCCAGATCTTCCTCCCCTCCGGCGGAGCCACCGGCGGCGAGTGAGTGCTCACCACCCATTCCAACGCATTCCTAGGGTCGTGGGCAAGCTTGCTGTACCTTCAATTTGATCTAATTTTGGTCGGATTTGAAAACGCACAATCCTGGTCGAGGTCCGATCTTCCGAGACCAATTCCGACTATTGGCTAAGACGAATCCTGAAATTGAAGGTAGATTCTCGTTCCTTGCATCTTCAATTTTGTTTCGGTATAAAGTTTGCTGAAATTGGATTTGAAAGGGAAAATCCGTGTATTTTGGAGATTTTTACCGATTTGGAACATTTTTATAATTTCTAAAAATATTGGGGTATTTTCGTAATTACTGGAATTGCTGGGCAATCTTGTAATTAGTGTTTTAATATTTTAATTGGAGACTTAGAGGACTCCTCTGAGCCTTTGGTTAGTTTTTCGGTAATTAAAAGAATTTTTCGGTAAATTATTTTTAGGTGTTCGTGCACGTTCGAGGGCTGGATCGGAGATCCAGCAGGAGCACGCGTCAGACCTGTGAGTGCATTTATTTTCTAAATGTTTTGGGATTATATATTATTATGATTTAATCGCATACGATTTGTTTTAATTGAGTTTTTTTGTGCATTTTAAATTATGCTTATTAAATATATTATATGCTGATTTAAATGGTTGATGATTTAAAATTATATATGCATTTGTGATTTAATGGAATTTATAGGAGATTGATGTTTTAAATGGTATTTGGTGATTTATGGAATTTAAGAAATTTTTGGGGCAAATTTTTGATATTCGAAAAATATTTGATTGTTTTAGTAAATTTTTTTTTTTCAAAAGAGATGAGTTTGGAAAATTGTTTTAAAATACAAGGATTTGAAAATTTATGATATTCGGTGATGGATGCTTTTAGAAATGATTTTGAGGAGTACCACACGGTATCGAGATGTTGATTGAGATGTATGATTATTATGCGCGCTATATAAATTATTATGCCATCCTCTGCTGCGGACACGTGTCGGGAGAGAGATGATGAGAACCTGCCATGACGGATTTGGTACGTCGGTTCGTTGTGATGAGTTTACCCCCCTCCCCCGCCTGTGATGCCATCAGGACGCTGAGGGTCACACGGCACGATACTATGCTGTGGTACCGATTTGGTTTATATGGATTGGATTTATATGATTGGATTTATACCGATTTGGTTTATATGGATTGGATTTATATGATTTGGATTTATACCGATTTGGATTTATATGGATTGGATTTATATGATTTGGATTTATACGATTTGGATTTATATGGATTTGTTTTATATGATTTGGATTTATAGGATTTGGATTTATATGATTTTCGATTCACGGTTGCAGTTATGATTTTGTATTCATGGATTTTGCCTCATGGTTTTAGATTGTGGATTTTGGATTTATGGGTTGGAGCCCATGGTATTTGGTTTTAAATCGGTTTTGGATTTAACAAATGTTTCTACTTGCCATTGTATACAAACATGATTTACAAATAAACTTAATGTTTCTTGTTGAGATTATATTTATGGTTTTAGTGATTGATTCATGTTTTCAATGATCGTTTTAAATTACGTTTTCGCCCCACAAACTGTTTTATAATGATTTAATGATTTTGGGGATTAAACCAAGGGTTTTGTGAAATGATTTTCAAAACGGGGAACGTTTCAACTGAGTGATGTGAGGTTTGAGTGTAAAGGATTTAAACTGTTGAACTTGTATTTTGTAGTTATCTAGGAGCACTCACTGAGATTTTATATCTCACGTTTTGTGTTTTTAACTTCGTTTCCTAGGTCATAGCTGCAGGTCCTCGTGAGCTACCGTCGGCATCGCATTCGCACTCGACTTCCGCTACTACTTCTTATGTATTAAATCATGTTCTCTTTATTCTGTTTATTGTTGGATTTGTATCATTTATATTTTGTTATCTCACTTAGTGATTCTGTCATTCCCACATTCTCCCTAATCTGTTATGTTATTTATTTCAGTACGGCTAGTTGTTTGTTGCAATGCATATCTTATCAACTTTTTGTCCTATTTATTATTTTATTGTATTGAACTCCTTTTCGGAGGAGGATTCTGTCGGCTGCCCCGAAGGGTTCTGGTGGAATCTTCCTCAGGCGGGGCCTCTTCGGTTAATCTGGAGGGATTACTGGGGCGGGTCCTGTCATGTTACACTGATTGTTTAAATACTAGGAGGTTGTTACTATGCAAGTGGTTAGCATAAACACGTGAATAACAAACATGTGAAACGAATGTAACCAACTTGCTAGTATGGCTAGAATCTGCTCTGGCCAGCTTACCATATTTGCATTATAAGATTGCTTACGTGGCAAGCTTACATCAATATTCCTAACACACCCCCTCAAACCAAAGCTTGGAGAGAATAGACAAGCTAAGGTTTGCAATTGCTTACATGGCAAGCTTACATGTGAAGAAATTGAAAAAGAAGGAAGTATGCATAACCGAGGCCGTAAATATAAGAACCGAGCTATGCCAAGCACTTTAGTAAACAAGTCAGCAACTTGCTCCTCTGTAGACACATATCTGATGTCAAGATATTTTTCAAGAACTTTGTCTCACACAAAGTGTATATCTATTTCTATGTGTTTTGTACGTTGATGAAGCACAGGATAGAAGCCAAAGTAGCTGCACTGAGGTTGTCTATCCATACAACTGGAGAAGGTAAACATAGATGTAATTCAGTGAACAAGCTATGTAACCAACATAATTCCCAAGAAACATGAGCAATAGCCTGATACTCAGCCTCAGTGATTGATCTTGCCACAACTGACTACTTTTTAGATTGCCAAGAGATCAAGTTAGGTCCAAGAAATACAGCATAGCCACTTGTAGACCTTTGATCATCTTTGTCACAAGCCCAATCACAATTAGCAAAGGCATGAATGAGAAAGTTGCTAGGTTTCTGAATGGTAAGACAAAAGTCAACAGTTCCCTTAAGATAACGAAGCAATCCCTTGCAACTTTCCCAGTGAATGGAGGTAGGACAGTGAAGATACTGGCTGAGTTTATTCACATCAAAGAAATATCCAGCCTGGTAAGTGTGAGATACTGGAGAGCACCAACTGTGCGTTTATAGACTTCAGGATTATGGAGGATATCTCATTCATGTACAGACAAGATCTTACTAGCCATCATTGGAGTTGGATAGAAATTGACCTCAGCCATCTTTGTCTTGTGAAGCAGATCTCGAATATATCAAGATTGAGTAAGGGTCATAGTATCTTGACTTTGTTTGACTTCAATACCCATAAAGAAGTTCAAGGAGCCAAGATCTTTAAGTGAAAAATGAGTGTTCAAGTTAGAAATAAGCTGCTTAATGTCATTTAAGTTGGGACCGGTAACAAGAATGTCATCAACATAGATCAACACTAAAATATAAGTAGTGGAAGTCATTAAATAAATAGAGAGGCATCTGAAACTGCATTCTTAAACCCTTGTTTAACAAGAAAGGCTTTCAATTTGTCGAACCAAGCCCGTTGGGCTTGTTTGAGACCATAGAGAGCCTTGGTGAGCTTGCATACATACTCTGGATGTGTAGAACTTTCAAACCCTTGAGGTTAGGACATATAGACCTCCTCCTTTAGATCCCCATTTAGGAAGGCATTATCAAAGTCCAGCTATTGAATTGGCCAATCAAGAGAAACAGCTAAACTAAGAACAAGCCTAATATTAGTAGGTTTGATCACTGGACTAAATGTCTCAAAAAAATCAAAACCAGGCTTTTGATGGAAGCCTTTTGCTACTAATCGAGCTTTGAATCGATTGATAGATCCATCTGCATGCCTTTTAACTCTGAAAACCCACTTGTTGCCCACAACATTCATGTTAGATGAATAAGGTACAAGAGTCCAAGTGCCATTCTTTTGAAATGCAGCAAACTCAAGTTGCATGGCTGCATACCATTTAGGATGTGTCAAAGCTGCCTTTACTATATTTGGTTCAGTTGTAGACAGATTGGATGAGCTAGACTGTTGAGTAACATGAAAAGCTTTTGGCTTAAAAATGCCAGTTTTGGAACGAGTTTGCATGGAATGTAGGTTAGGAGGAACCTTGGGACTCAAGACAGGCAGATCCACAAAGAGCTTAATGATAGATGTAGAGGAATTTGTTTTAGTAGATTGACAACCACAAGAAGAAGGAGCACAGGTAGAGGATGAAGAAGATTGTCGAGTAGGGGATGAGTGGAGGCCAGAATCAATGTGAGAAGAAGAAAGAGAATTGGCATTAGAGGATAAGGGTAAGACTGATGTAGGAGAAGAAGATGAAGGCTTAATGATAAGTAGAGGAGTATTAGAAATAGGAGAGTAAAGATGAGACTGCATAGGAGATGAGGAGGAGTTTGGAAAACCATGAGCAAAAGGAAATTATTTTTCATGAAAGACTACACTGGAAGACAAGTAAACTCGGTCATTTGAAGCCAGACACTTATAACCTTTGTAATTATCTTCATAACCAATAAACACGCATTTAGTAGAATGAAAATCAAATTTGTGCTTATTATAGGCTCGAAGAAAGGGAAAACATGAGCAGCCAAAGACTTTAAGTTGAGAATAATTCGGAGCTTTGTGAAATAAAACCTGAAAAGGACTGATGAAGTTCAAAACCATAGTTGGCAGCCTGTTGATGTTATGCACAGCTGTGTGAAAAGCTTCCCACCAGAAGGACAAGGGCATGGTGGCATTGGAGAGCAAGCAAAGTTCCATTTCCACAATGTGCCGATGCTTTCTTTCTGCTTTACCATTTTGTTGATTCAAGAGTGTCTGAAAGTAATGCCAAGAGTTGAGAGAAAATGTAGGAAAGCCCGATACTCTCCACCCCAGTCTGAATGTAAAACCTTGAGCTTGGTGTCAAATAACCTTTCAGCCATAGGTAGAAACTGTTTGAAAATAGTAAGAGCCTCAGATTTAAGTTTAAAAGGATAAATCCAAGTGTAGCATGAGAAATCATCAACAAAATGAATGTAATAACGGTAACCCTCTTTAGAAGCAACATGTGCTGGCCCCTAAATATCAGTGTGAACCAAATCTAAAGGTTTTAAAGTCTTAGATTCTAATTTGGCAAAGGAACATTTGTGTCCTTTTCCACATTGACAGGCATCACAAAATATGGATTGAGTAGTAATTTGTAAAGTGGGTTTATACACCGAGACAATCTTTTTGATAATTTGAGAGGGAGCATGGCCTAGTCTCTGATGTAGTAACTTTAGATCAATTTTGTCATCCAGATGTGAATCTTTATTATTGCTATCATGTGAACTATGCATGGTATGATGTCACAGAGGTTCACTAGAAGATATTTTAGCAAGAGAGACATGAGAAGACAAAGCATCACAGCAAGGTGCTTGTGAAACCAAATTGAAACTATTATCATTATGAGCTTGTGGAATAGAAAGCATTTTAGGAATTGTAGCTTGTGGTACAGAATTACAAAATCTGAAAGAACTCAAGTTTCCTAATTCTAAAGAATGAGTATCACTCAATTTATTTACAGTAGGACAAGTAGAAGACAAAATTCCAGTCAATACACAACAGTTTGTAGTATATGCTAAGATAGGCAGGCTTTTGCCTTTATTGAAATGCTGAAGAATACCTCTAGAGTTGCAGGCAGTAGATGCAGGACCTTGAAAACTCACTTGAAGTTTGTACAGACCATCTTCAAGTAGACTTTGAAGCATCACTAGGCCCAACTTTTTGTCCTTAATCAAGCACAAATTGTTAATGAACTCAATGACCACATCATTATCCATGGTGAGTCTAGAAATGCTTAAGAGATTCTTGGCTATCCGAGGTACAACAAGCACACTTTTTAGCATTAAAATGCAACTAGGAAATTGAATAGAGTGGATGAATGTGGTACCTATACCTATTAAGTCCAAACCTTGACCATTTCTAATGAGCAGTTTGTTATTGCTAGTGTAATCCATTTGTTGAGTCAGATTGGCTCCATTGGCACACGGTTGGTTGCACCTGAATCCAAGTACCAATTTGGATATCCAACCAGGATTGGTGTGGTAGCCACATTGGCCGAGGGATGGTCATGACCAAAATGAGGTGAAGTGCCAGAGTTTGAGACACTTGTGTTTCCAAAGCCAGAATTCATACCATTGTAGTGGTGAAAATTTGGATTGAAGCCAAAAGTACTTTGATCATTCATCATATTACCATATTGAGGTAGATTACCAAAACTTGATCTTTGAGCAAAATTGGCAGAAGTAGTATCAGTGTTTCCCATACCAAAATTGTAAGGACCATTAAAGTTTTGATTAGAAAAACCTTGAAAAGTGTTTGGCTGAAAATTGTGGGACTGAAAATTTCCTTGAGTGTATGAGTTTTGAAAAACAGAGTGCCCTGTGTTATAGTAACATACATTGGCTATGTGACCAATTTGGTTGCAAATCTGACATTGTGGCATGAAATTCCTACCATTTCTGCCACGACCACGGCGAAACATACCTCTACCATTACCTCTATTTCTACTATCATCAAATACATGTTGACCTTGAGTATGAGATCTATTAAATGTGTCAATAGGAGCACTATTGGAGTGACTAGAATTTGTATTCGAATTGTTTGTTGTGGCCATATTAGGATAACTAAATACAGCAAGAGTAATAAGATGCTCAATTCTAGTTTCATAATGAGTGAGAAAGCTTTTTACCTCTTGTAGTGTAGGCAATGCAGATCTGCTTGTGTAATTGACAATCACTATCTCATACTCAGGCCCTAATCTGGTCAAGATACACATCACAAGTTCTTTCTCAGAGATGAGAAAGCCTCCAGTAGATAACTGATCAGCCAATTTTTCCATTTTCTTGCAAAAATCCACTATTTTCAAAGAGCCTTTTTTCATCGTTTGAAGTTGACTTTGTAAATGCAGCATAGAGTGTAACACCACACTCTCTCTCCAATTGACGGAAGGCATTTCCACAAAATTTCTGAGAGGACTTTTGGTCAATTTAATGGAGCAACTTCTGCAGTAAACGTCAACTCCTCCACAAGATGAAAGACTATTTATATCTGAATTCATAGAGAGCCGCTTCAACGCATCGGAGGACGCATTTTGTACATCATCAGTCAAATTCAGAATGGAATCGAAGCTCGCAATAATATGATGATCTACAGGGAGAAGCAGGAGGAGCTTGACCTCAATGTGATCATCCAACACTCTGAAACTCACAGGAGTTTCAGAATCCAACAAGACCCTCGGAATGGGAACCCTAAGCGAGATTTGGATTTCTTGGCACCAGCTGACCAGAACCGAGGACTGCGAGAGACTTACATGGACCTTGAGGTTCCGGCAATGAGTGGAGGGACTAGTGCGCGAATCGAAGATGAGCAATCGAAGGATTGGGATGTGAGATTGAGCTTCCAAAGTGAACCGCCATTTTCTAGGATTTTCCCCGTGAAGCTAACAAATAAATGATTAAATTCATAAAAAAAAATTAAAATTAAGATAAATTTCTCTCCTACAACCCATGGCTCTAAGCCAAATGCACAAAAAGTCACATACATCAGGTGGCTAAATCAAAATCCGATGAACCATAGGCATCGGTAAAATTAACCCGCTTAACATCTATAATTAACAATCAAGTTTCCCAAGGTGATTCTAAAACTCTCCCAGGTGAGATCTACTACCATGCTCTGATACCAAGTTGACACCACACTTTCACTCCAACCAATATTGTCTCCAATTTAGCCACCGCACTTCAGACGGTATGGAGTTTTTGGTCAGACTTCCCAGGGGGTCACCCATCCTAGGAATGGTCCAACTGGAGCACGCTTAACTGCAAAGTTCTTCCAACTCTGAAGCCAAACGCTCTGAAAAGGCCTTAGTTGTTAAGAGAGTGCTCACTTTACATTTGAACCATTACCACATGACCCCCTTCCACACCCGGGCGATATGGGATTGGACACCAATCTCTGCCAGTAAGGTAGCCTGTCAGTGCCCCCTACACCCGCCCACACTTACCCTGGCTCTTGGATCCAATCTCTGACAGTAAGGTAGCCTGCTAGTGCCCCCCTACACCCGCCCACACTTACCTTGGCTCTGGATCCGGGTTGTCACATAGAGACTTCAGACTGTGGAGCATACGACTCTTCAATAGTGATCCAAAGTATTCGAGATGAATTTAAACCGACAATGTCACCTAGTTTCGTGGTTGCTATAGCAGGAAATTAACCATCCAAGCAAGAATTAATCTTGCAAGATCCATATCTGGTCTTCTTTTGGAAGAGTTGCAAGTGTTTTACCTGAGATTTTCTTCGAACCGGCCATGAACTCATACATGAAGTGTAACATCCCATTTTGAGAAAAATAGTAAAATTTTCAAGTTTGACCAGTTTGACCTTAAGTGGGCCCAGGGTTGACTTTTTGTGTGGTTGTGTTTCGGCTTTGACCTTGGTACAGCTGCGTAGAGCTAGTCGATATCCATAGACTAGTAATACTCTTGATTCGGAGTTAAGACCGGGAAGTTATGGTCATTTTAGTGTGAAGGGTTTTTTGGTATTTTGGCTTTTTGTGTGCATCGTATTCTCTCTTGCCTCTGCTGTCGTAGAAACACCGTATCACATAAACCTAAGGGAAGATTAGGTTTATTTTATTCCACACACAAGCCCCCCCCCCCCCCCCCCCCCCCCCCCCCCCCCCCCCCCATATAACTCAGCAATGTTTGTGGATAAAATACACTCCATGTTACTCAACAATTTAACTATAGTTTTTGCCGTGACAATTCAATGATTAAAGTTGTTTTATTTTCTGATGGAAAATCTCAAGTTCACAATTATTCACCCCAATAAAAAAAAAATATCAACACTACTACAGAAAGAGGTAATATAAGACGTCCTTTAATTCTATATAAACGTCGGTTACCTGAGACACTCGAAGTTGATACACTAAAACGAAAGTTATTAACTTTGAGAGCGATAAAGACAATGGTCATAGTATAAAAAAATAATTAACGACGGTTCAAACAACGCCCGTCATGTTTGTTGTAGGTTATAAACAACGGTTCCTACATCAAATGTCGTCTATAATAATCCAAGACATGTGTACGTAAATGCCACGTGTCTTGGTTGTAGACTATAAATGACGATTCCAGAGCAAACCGTCATTTATGTTTAGAATTATGATCGTTATAAAGCCCAGCTGCCACATTCTTCATTCTTCATTTTTGCATCCTATCCATTTTCTTTTGAAAACTAACACAGTCCTCTAGTTGGCAGCCATCATAATCAGTGGAATTAGAAGGGTCTTGTACGGTGCCATTTTTAAAATACGACGGTCTTGACCGTCGTATTTTATGTTTTTAGATGACGTTAGAAAACCGTCTTCTTAAGTTGCCACGTCGGCGCTACGTAGATTTTACTTATTTTATATTAACTACAATGACGCCCATTTTTTGTTGTGTGTCGTAATTACTTAATTTTAGGACGACGTTTTACCATTTTCCCGTCGTTTTTGTTTTAAAAAAATTTAATAAATATATATTAATTCAAATTGCGTCGTCTTTGGTATTTAATACGATGTTAGTCACGAAATTCGTCGTAAATGCTAAATTGACGATCGTAGTCTAATCAATATTTTTCTTGTAGTGTTCTCTCCAATTTATTAAAAATAAAATAAAAACTTTGCCACCAAATTCGTTATTATAAATGAAAAAGTTATTAATTTGTAACCAAATTAATAAGAAAATTTATTCTATTCTGATTTGGTCTAAGTTGGATTAATATCTTCTTATAACTATTTTTGTTTCCTGTCTTTATTCGCAAATTATAGTAAAGAAGGAATAATCTAAACATAAATTAAAAGAATAATCATTTTTAAACAAACTAAAATTATATCACTGATAAGATATATATGGTCTTTTTCTATCATCTAGTTTAATTAACATTAACATATTCAAGGTTGAAACGTACGTGATGGTTGTTCAGAAAAAAGTTTATGAGATCTAGTGCACTAATTTTTATGGACTTTCATTCATTAGGCAATCACAAAAAGGTTTAAAGAAGTGGGTCAGCCTAGTCTGCAAATCATATATAATGTATAAAATCTCATCTTCTTTTTGGATTCTTACACACGAGAACATTGTGATAGTGTTGCCGCAAATTCGATATGTTTATCCATCAAGGGGTTAGAATAACTCTAACATGCAATGTAAACAAAAGGGTCACCACGGCCATGATTTTATGCCCTAGAAACCAATAGATTTTACTGTGCAAATTAAAGCAGTAACTTTTATATACTTAATCATTCTTCTTAATATTACTAAAGAAAACGCACACTTATAAAGTGAGAGGGAAGGTCACTTGCAGACATTTTATCATACAAGCTTCTTTTATATGGTTAGGGACATCAACAACTACATTATATATTGAAAAGAACAAAATCTTGTCCTCTTTCATCAATAAAATATTATCTTATGTTCGATGTACAGTCTTTGGTTCAAGTCCTTATTTTTTTTTTTTTTTTTTTTTTACAATTTAGGGTTTTTGTAAAAATATATATTTTCTTTTATTTGAAAACAAAGAATTTTAAATAAAAAGTTATTTTTTTAAATTATTTAATTTTTAAATTTTTTTATCCAGGTCAAGAGTTCAAGTCGTTATATACGAATACTTTGGTTCATGTCGTTATATATAGAAAAATAATAAAAAGATATTTACATTAATGCATCCTAAACTATACCCGGTTTGACACTACTCACCTTAGTTTTTCTTCTTTCTTTTTATTTTTTTGACATTATGTCCCCCCAACTTGACTTTTTGTTGCATTACACACTCCTTTTTTGTTAACTATTTAACCGAGGTGTGGTATGAGTGACATATGGAGAAAAGATGAAGGTCCAAAATACAATTTTGTATAGTTTAGGGGTACTGTGCAAAAATAATAATTTTTTTATTAAAGATGATTATTGATCTTTTAGTAAATTAGTAAAGTAGGAAAAAATCAAATGTAAGTTTATAAAAAATATATATAATAATTTCTACATATTATAGAGATTTTAAATAAAATAAAATAAAACATAAAGACCTATAAAAAAAAGTGATAAAGATTTTACAAAATTTTAAAAGAAAAAATTGAAATAAAATTATATGAAACATGTTCTTATTTTTTGTATTTTGAAAAAAAATTTAATATTTTCTAATAACTATTCTATTTTATAAAAGTTTTACTTTTCTAAATAAAAAAAAGGGCTTGATTTTTTTTATACTTGTTCAAAAAATTTTTATTTGTCTTCATTTTTTAGGATATCAATTTTATTTTTATAAGATCTAAATAATAATCTCTACATAGTACGGAAATTTGATTTTATATACAATTGTTGTACATATGATGTTGTGTAACTGATATTTATAAGTGGCCATACAATAATTTTTTGTAAAATCCATAAGCTTTTGAAATTTTTTTTTTAATGCATGAACAAACTATATTTTTGGTTTTTATTGCTTCTTTTTTTTAGGATATCTATTAATATATGTAAAGATTTTTATTTTATTTTTGAAAAAGTACATTTGGATTTTTTTTTTAACGAACTTATTATAATACTCCTTTTTAGTATTTCTTTTTGTTTTTCCACTAATTTTTTATTTGAAACTTTTAAACCAATGCACTCAAAGCTATACAGAATTGCACTTTGAACCTTCACTTTTTACCCTATGTCCGACTCATGTGGCAACTCTATTAAAAATTTAACACTGAGATGAAAATTGGTCTAACGGTGCAAGAAAAACTGAAATTCAGAGGCATAATGCTAGGGAAAAAGGAAGAAGGTTAATGTTGCGAAGTGTCAAACCATGTATAACTTAAGGGACATTGATGCTAATATCTCAATAAAAAAGAAAAAAAGTTAATGCAATTTAGTGTGCTCTTTATAATTCAAAATAGTTTCACTCTTGGTTTTCAAATTTAAAACGTTAATTACTTTTGATTGATTGGTTTTCAAAAAAAGTTAATATAATATTATTATGTTTATCACCGATTGATTGTTGTTATCTATATATGCCCATATATACACGAGTATTGAGGCTAGGAGTAGATGTCGGTTTGGTTCAAAAAAATTTTGGTTGATTTTTTGCATCCAAAATCAAATTGAACATTCAAATAAACCAATTATTGTAGTTAATTTAGTTCGATTTGATTTTAATTTTAGCCCATTGCATGTATTTTTTTATTACTTTTTTTTGAAATTTTTTTAAATATTAAAAATAGTCTAAAGTATAATAATAATAAAAAAAAATTAAAAAATTAAAAAATTATTAATTAATTAGTTTTGATTTGGATTCAAAACTTTCTAAACTGAATCGAATAGATTGAAGAGCTAAATTTCAACCAAACCAATTAAAATTGCTCCAGTTGAGTTGGTTTGGTTCTATTTACGTTCATCCTTAATTGGACTAAATTTGTGGAACATATATGTCATAAAAAGGTGGTTAACCACCTAATTAAATAATTAAAAGCTAATATACGTGTGTTTTAATTAGCTTTATTACAATACAAAATACAAATGAAGAACAGGTGCATTTGTGCCAGTCGATATCCGCCATTTCATCCATTGGTATCTTAGCTGAAACATATATAACTACAAGATACATATAACGAAGAAGGACATCCCGAGCAAATTTTTTGGAAAATTAATTAAGATTAATATATTATGTCCCTGAATCATCACTACGCCAAAAACCCTAATAGGCGACGCAAAACTAGCGTCGCTAGTTGTAAACGGCGACGTAAATTCATGTATCGCGGAAAGGGGAGTCGCCGAAAGTAAAAAAACATTCGCGACGTCTAAAGTGCGTCGCCGTAAAATAAGGATTAAGGCGACGCTCAGCGTCGCTGATAACGGTTATACATTCGCGACGAAAGTGTCGCAGTATCTTCATCAAATCGGCGACGCAAGTGTCTCCGTTTCTCATTCTTTACGCGCACTTTTGGCCTAGAATCGGAGACGCGAGCGTCGCCTTTTCTCCTAGAATCGGAGACGCTGGCGTCGCCTTTTCTCCTAGAATCGGAGACGATCGCGTCGCCTTTTCTCCTAGAATCGGAGACACTGGCGTCGCCTTTTCTCCTACAATCGGAGACGCTCGCGTCGCCTTTTCTCCTACAATCGGAGACGCTCGCGTCGCCTTTTCGCCTAGAATCGGAGACGCTGGTGTCGCCTTTTCTCCTACAAACG
>QANX01002808.1:102692-133871 GCA_003254975.1 Ochetophila trinervis | reverse complement strand
GAGCTTATCGATACGAGTCCGTAGACAGGCGGCACGCAAAAATAGAACTTACCGATAAAAAAAAAAAAAGTATGAATTTTCAAAGTTATGAGATGATACCAGATTTTTCTGAGTGAGTCCCGAGCCCATCCCGGGCTATAAATAGCCCAAGACCGGTTGATGGGCCATTTGGACGACCTGTTTCTCTCTCTTCCGTTTTATCTCTCTCTCATCACCCAAGCAAACAGTCATTTCCGAGCTCCAAATCGCCAAACTCCGGCCATCTCCTTCATACACGCGCCATCCACCCTTGTAGTACGTCACGAGGGCTTTCCGGTGACATCTTACGGTCTCCGATCGGACACCGGACGCGCCCTGTAGCTCCGGTCGAAGTCGCGACGGCGAGATCGAAGTTCTCCGGCCGATCTGCACTATTTCCGGCCATTCCAGCTTGAACCCAGACCCTTACCCCCTATTTTTGGACCTTCTGAGTTCATTTCTGGCCTCCCCTTGCTCAGATTCAAAGCCGTTTAAGAGATATCTCAAAAACAAGTTTGGGCAGCGGCTTCCGGCGAGTTTTCCGGCGAATTCAGAGGTGATCTTTGGAAGGTGAGACCATGTTCTTGATCCTTGTCCTTTGGGCTTTCCAATGGTACCTTGTTTGCGAATTTTGGAGTTCGTTTGGTTGATTTTCTAGTCTAGGGGTATTTTGGTAATTTCACTTGGATACTGGAAATCCGATTTTGAGTGCTGTAGTTTCGGTTCAAGGTTATAGATGTTCAATCAAAGGTATTGGAAGGTTATTGGAAGCTTCAATTGAGTTCAATTTGGTCCCGGGGATCAAAAGCCCTAATTTTAAAGGTTTCGGGTTTTACCGATAAATAGCATGCTAAGTGAACGGTTGAGTTAGGACACTTTGTTGCACACGACTTTAATTTCAGTGTTTGAGAACCTAAGTTTTATCTCGTGATGTTTATCTAGGATCCGAGTCGGTTCCGGGAGACGACCTAGCTGCGGATCGAGTTAGAGGTGTATGCGGATTTTCTTTCTCAAACTGTTTTGGGTTGTGAGATTATTTATCTATACATATATTGATGATGCATACTTAACAAATATTTTTTCAAAGACTAGCCTGATTTAATATTATTATACATTATGATCATTATCATATTAATTATATCATGAGACATCATTATAAGCATTATTGTCGTGTTTACTGCGATTATTGTTATCATGAGAGTTACGAGAAAGAAATATATTTTTTTATCATGCATCTTTATGCATAAGGCTTATGAGAAATGAGTACTATTTTCAGCATGCATATTTATGCATATTATTATTATTATTGAGATACGTGTATCCCATACCGAGTTAGATTATGGTGATGTGATGATGGTTGATGATATTGTGCCCATGGCACCGGAGATGATTATTGCCGTCCCCCTTGATGCACATGTATTCATGGTGCGGATGTGAGATTCCCGCATGGGCCCTTCGGGACGCTGAAGGGTTACATGAGTTTCCCCCTTCCCCGCTCTGCGATACCTTGGGACACCAAGGACCATCGTATGACAGTAGGATTGCGGTGTGATTGGGTATACGAGTACTGTAGAGTAAAGTATTTTTATGCATTCATCTTTGTGAGCATTTGATACATTTATTCCATTATATATGTATATGCATTGATACATATTTAAAATATTAAAGTTACAAATTATGTTATACATATCTTATGAGTATACAGTGTATAAATTATATACTATACAATGCATATGCATGTTTATCAAGTTATGCATCGAGGGAAATGAAAACAGAGTTTTTCGAAACATTTTGCAAACATGGGACTTTTCAAAAGAGTGAATGCGAAGTTTCAAAACAGTTATGGTTTTGAATACTTTCTTTTATCCACTCATTGAGCTTGTCTCATAGTTGTTTAAATTCGTCCCCTTTAGGCTGCTGCTGGTCCTGCTTACGCCGCGTCTGCATCTCGGATCTACCAGTTGTCCTCCCCTTTAGCTATTCTGATATACTTCTTATATCTTTGTATCAGCCTACTGATTTTGAGACTTATGTTTAACCTATGTTAGATGCTCTGATGAGACTTTTTATCCTTTATATGTTTTATAGCATATGATGTTTTTGAATCAGTCGTTGTTAGTCTTTATTCTCAGTGTTGTTGCTCCCTTTGTTAGGGAGATTTCATTGTGCTAAGTCCGGGTTAGTACAATGGGGTCGCCCTAGGCGGGATTGTCTCGTGTGTCCTGGCCAGACTTCGGGTGCGGTCCTGTCATAATACATATTAATAAAAAATACTAAAATTTCTTTTTGCCTTATTATTTTTTTGTTAACAGAGTTCATAAAATATGTTTTTTAGAGATATTTTAGAATATTATATTACAAAATAATTTTTATTGTCTTTATATTAAAAAATTCAATAATGTTTATTTTTCTTTTTTGAATTATTTTCTTTAAATTTTATAAAAATGAATTTTTGTTCCATTTTATTTACACTTTTGTTTTTTTTATTGCATCTTTGCTGACACTTGCTCCACTGTCTTGAAATCCTAGCTCCGCCCAGGGTCAAAATGAAATTTGCAATAAAATTTAAGATTTTTGAGCTAATTATATTGCCCAAAAAAAAGTTAAACAAAACTTTTTGAGTAATTTAGGTAAAATTCCTGTGGGCCAAATTTCCCTTCTAAAGAGGGGGTAGGAAGCCCATATGGACAATTGCAGTCTAACCCATGATCTGGACACTTTTGCTATTTGTGACCCGACCGGATATTTAGGTATTTATAGGTTCTTCTATGACAAATCGGATCCGAATTAGCGCTGACTTTATTTATAGGTTTGTTTTTCGTTGCAAAAACTATATAGTAGTGGTATTCAAAAAAACTAATCAAACTGATGAAATCGACAGATTTAATCCAATGCAACTGGTTTAAATCGTTTATTTTAGTATAGTTGGATTGTATTGGTTTTATTTTTTAAAAATCAACTAACGATTATGTTTGAGTCAGTTGCTAGTATTTTAAAACCAATCAACCGAATTAAATAAATCCGATGACATTATGAATAATAAAAAAATCGTATTTATATATATTTCTTTAAATAATATATATATATATATTAAAGCATAAAAAATAGAATAAGATACATATAATATGTCTTAGTATTTTTTTTCCTTTCAAAAAAATTATGGTTATTTTATTTAATAATTATGATTATTTTATTTTATTTAATAATTATATGCATTTTTATTTTAAAAATATTTTTTAGTCCGTAAAAAATTAAGCTCAAACAAAATCAAAGAAAAGAAAACTAAAAATCAAAGATAAGAATGCCAAAAATATTAAATTTAAAGTCTAAATGCACTTTAGTACATTCTAAAATTGAATTTGTTCACATAGTAGTTTCTACAATTAATTTGTACAATTGATACCTTCTAAATTGAAAAAAATTAAAAATGAAGAAACAAATTCTTAAAGTAACTTATTATGCATGTGACTTATAAGTTGACGGAATTCATCAATTTTAACTAAATTTGACCTAAATTAGACAAAAGTGCAATTTTTTTCAATTTAGAGGGTATCAAGTGCACAAATTAATTATAGAGACTCCTATGTGAACAAATTCAATTTTAGAGAGTACTAAAGTGCATTTAGAATTTAAAGAGCTCCAAAACTTAAAAAAATCAAAAAATTAATAAAAATTCAAGCTTAAGACCGATCATCCAAACTGATTCAAACCAATTACTAATTGGATTGAATTAGAGGTATAGATCAGTTCAGTTTGGATTAAAAAACAAAATCGATTACTAATTGTATTGGATTGACTATTCCCAAATAAATCAATTTCGAATCGATAAGCACCCTTACTATATAGATCGTGAAAAATCTAGAAAAGGGTCCAGGTTTATACTTAACCATTACTAGAATTTCATTTTGTATCAGCTTCTAGTTTTATACTTAACCATTACTTTATTTTATTTTCTTAAATAGTATAAGCAATTGCAGTATATTGTTTAATTTTAATGAAATATTAAAAAAATTACATCTTTTAAAAAAAATTATAATAAAAATTTAAGGAAGTTGATTGCATAAGTAATTGAAGATTAGTTTAGATGTTTCAAAGACTATTAATTTGATTGACATACAAGTTAGCCATGCTTAACGTTTGTATTTGAACATAATTACTTGGTTATGGTACTTCTAATTTAGTTAATGTATATTTTGATACGCTTTATGTGTGTAGTAGAAATTCTAGCTCTGCCCATAATAATTAATTATTGATCTCCCTCATGAGAGCCACACAAAATGAGAAAAACTCTCCATGAAACAAATATAATAGGACTTAAAACGTTTAAGAAACAAACAGATTATTTTATCTTGTTATACTGGAGATCTATGTGAAATGATGGGTAATTACGCTGCTGAATGTATGATTTATAGATAGAGAAAAAGGTAAAATTAATTCAGAGGTTGCCACTCAAAACAATGAGTTTGACTTGTTTTGTAAAACAAATTGTTTATTCAATCTAATCTGCTTGAAATTGGTGTTTTATTTTTCATGTTTGAAGATAGTGAGGTGGTGAGCAGCTGCATTTTGGAATTGATAGCTATCCATGGCCCACTTTGAATTTTGGCCTATGCTTTTAGTTTCTTTGCATTAATTATTATTATCTTTGTAAGCTATACTACTAACTATTGTGCTTATCATTTTCTATTTTATTTTTTTCCTTTCAAATAATCCAGAAATCAAAATTGGAAGGTCCGTTTCCACCATCTTCCACACCATACAGGTATGTTATTTTCCGATTTGTTGGATACCTGTAACCATTATGTTCTTGATACGTTCGTCTTGCTTTTGCATCTTATTCCCACGGTTGCTTTGTTTTGCATTTTTTTCTTTGAGTATTGTAGAGAATGCATTGTGATACATAAAGGCTTTTAAATTTCTCTATATTGTATTTTCTTTTGATATTATAGGTTGTGCATGTTACTCACTAGTGCTTTTGACTCTCTTTTTTCCTCTCAAATAATCCATCATTTTTTTTTAGTTTATCCACAAGTATCACCAGCATAGCTGGCCCTAATCTTGTTCGAGCTACGGTCCAGTCTAATTAGAGAGAGCTCTCCCAGCATTGTCTTTTTCATCCTCCCGAGACTCGAACATGAGACCTCATACTTAAGAGATCTGACTCCATTCCACTCAAACCAACACACGTTGGTAAATAATCCATCATCTTTGTCTGGGGGACCTTTGGAGTTTAGCTATTTAACAAGCACTGTATATGTACTTTTTCCTTTTAGGATTTCTTTTAATCTTTTCCCAATTTTTCATGGAGTTTCAGCAATGCTGTATGTTTCATTTACTTTTGAAAATTTTCTAACTCAGTTTCATTTTGGTTTGCTTTTCTTCTTTGATATTGGCTTTCTATAAATGCTCTTTTACATTTATGCATTTTGCATTCTTAAACTTTTTTTTTCTCTTGAATCTTATCTGTTATTTTTGTTGTTGTTGTTGTCATTTATATTGTAATGAAGGTAGAATCCTTGGGAGATGTTGAAAAAGCTAATTACTTGCTCGTTGAGGGAATGGCCGATGAAGAGCTAGCTATGCCTAGAGCTGCAATCAGTTCTATGAGAGAATTTACTAAGTCCTAATGGAACTATGGTCATGGTATTCTGACTATTGAATTATTATTATATATATATATATATATAATTTTTTTTGGTCAGGGATTCCCTACTTTATTAAATTAGATCGAAGTTTTTACATGGCAAATTTTAAAGGTTGTCATGTCCCAACTAGTTTTTTAGATTTGAATTAAAATATTAACTTATAATATAACAAACTAATAAACATTTGCCACGTAACCATCCTGATTTAAATAAATTAGAGATTCCATGATGAGAGATTAACTGTATATAAATATATAGTCAGACTAATGACAATTTTAAAATATGAACCGTCATTAATAGTCTATTATTAATGACATATCAATAACAATGAATCGCTAATAAATACTATTAGGGACGGTCTGCATTTTAAAATTATTAGATATACTTTATTATAGCTTAACTATATATATTGCTGTATAGGATTTTCATCTTTCGTCTTTGATGTCGTTTTGAAATTTTTCATATTTGTTATATTATATTGTATAATATCTTATCTTAATTGATATATTTTTCTTTTCTGATTTCTTATTTTGTTTTACAAGGGTAAGAGGTGTGTGAATTCAATAGGTAAAGTATTGGATCGCTTCAAATAAATTGTATAGAATTTAAGAAATATGAAGTCAATTTGAATTTTCACTTCTCCCAAAAGTTTAAGCTAATGGAAGGTGAGCCTTCATTTCTTTTATGCATTTTCTCTAACACTCCCCTTCACATGTAGGCCCGACCTCTTTTGGGTTCATTTGGGTCCTAACATGTGTTTTTTTATTTTTGTTTTGGTGGAGTTGTTGAGTTTAGAACACCTCAAGTCCTTAGGCTCTTATACCAAATTGAATTACCACTTCTCTCAAAAGCTTAAACTGATAGGAGGTGGGCATTCATTTTTTTTAAGCATTTTCTCTAACACTCCCCCCTCACATGTAGGCCTGATATTTTTTGGGTTCATTTGGGTCCTTACATGTGTTTTTAATTTTTTTGGGTAGAGTTGTTGAGTTTGGAACCTAAGACTTCAAGATATCAGTTGAATTTCCACTTCTCCCAAAAGTGTAAGCTAATGAAATGTGGGCCTTCATTTCTTTTATGCATTTTCTCTAACAAGTCATCACTGAAATGAATGAAGAGGAAATAAAAAATAAAAAAATATTTGAAGTCAGCGGAGCGTGTTGCAGAAAGTGTAGAAAACCTAGAGCACCGAGGCCTCCATTTCTGAGCTATTAGAGTTTGTTAATTTTAATTTCCAAAAATATATTAGGACTGCGACTCTCAACTATCTATTTGTTCTGCACTGAAACCATCATGGACCTCTTTATTGTCTGTTAATATTTGCACCCTCAACTATCATGAACTTCTCTATATCCATGAAGACAAATAAATTATCACAAAAGGAAAAAGGAAATCGATGTTTGGATATCAAAGTAATAATGACCAGCAGTAATTGTTAGAGGCTTCTCTCTTCATAGTTTGCTACCAATTAAGTTGGTCAGTATTTTTTTTTTCTATAGGATAATATGTTTAAATTTTTTCAAAAATAAAAATAATTATATCCTTTTATCAATTATGTTTATCTTCAGAAGTTATGGAGCAGTTAAACTAAGCAATGAAATGGCAATCTTTGCTAACGCATTGCCTTTATATTTTGATTGGCAAGCTAGGCTTATTAAATGATAAGCTGAGAGTGACAGAATGAGAACTATGAAATATATTGTTTTTCCCATTTGAGTTTGGAAGTTGATCTTCCAGTAAAGTGAGCATTTAGTTGAGTGTGGGTATATGGTACATTTTGTCCCTGATTGAACACATCAGGGAAGGGTCTTAGGTTTTCACCATGTCCTAACTAAGACAATCAGCTTTTAATGATGTTCTATTCATTTAATTCTTTTCCAATTACATTTAATAGAAATTAATTAGTATCTTTGCAATAATTAAAACGTCATAGTATAATTTAAAATAAAGATAAACTTCAAAGTAGTATATGATATAATCCTTATTAATTTAAGATAACATACTGGTCCGAGTGGACACTATCCTTAGCTTTAGAGGCTAGCATAAATCATTAAAAAACCAATGTGGTCTTGTCTCCAGCCTTGCTTTGATTGACTTCATAATTGATAACACCCCTGTTGAATATCATCTCTAGGTAAAGTCAAACAAAACATAATACCTTACATCTCTCGTCAAGGGAACTTGTTCGGATGTAACTAGCCCCACGTGGAACCTCTAAACGGTACAATGCTAATCTCCTAAAAAATATTATTATTTAAATGAGATTATTAATATATCAAATATTAATTTATCGAGATTTTACAATTTGGATGATTCATTAAGGCTATTTGTTCCCACTCCTAAATAAAAAGGCTGGCAAGACACTTTGGTATGGTATGTATTGAATCTTTGTTTCTCATAATCATTGGTATAGTAGCCACTCTAATCTATGCTTTTTTTTTTTTTAATCCCAGAATCATTAACCAATTTATTCGCATTAATAAAAAAAAAACTATTAGTATTTGGCGCAAATAAGTATTTAATTAGATTTTGAATTAGAACTATAAATTGTAAAACGAATATGGTAGCACTGGCATGACATGTTAAAATTGAGCATGATATGACACAAATTGTGATGTGCCAAGTATGAAACACATAATAACTTTAGTTGGAAGGTTATGGACTATGCCCAACAAATGCTCATGATGTGCCAGACACAACATAAGAGCATGACACAGCTAGCATGAGTAATTTATTAATAAATAAGTCATATTAATTTACTTATATTTTCATTATTTTGTGATTTTTTTAAGATTAATCAATGTAATATTTTATTTAATTAACAATTATTTAAAATTTAATTTTTTTAACTATTCATTGCCATATTTTTATTTATTTAAAACTTTTTTTTAAAATTATGTAATTAATTAATTATGATTTTTTTTTGTAAATATTAATTGCCTAATAAATTATAAAATAAATTAATTGTAGTATATTTAAGTTATTAGTAATATAATTTTATGATGTATCAATTTTAATAAATAAATTGTTTTTATGAATATAAACGAGTCAGCACAAACACAAACACAAACATCTCAGCACAAGCACGATATAACAAATAAATAAATCAGCACAAACACAAACGATTCATAAATGAACTTTTACAAATACGAATAGACTTTGGCATTTGACACCGTCAATTAGAACATAGGGCGAGATTGTCCATTAGAGCTTAGCGGGCCAAGTATTAGATCAAGCGGAAAAGAAAATCAAACAACTAAGTCCAATGATAAAAGCAAAGAGATTTTTGTACGAATGCCCACGTTACCAAGATTTTAACTATCCATGCTCACAATTTTATTTTTATCTATTCATGCCTATCACATCACCATCCCTTACTCAGGTTTTCCGTTTTACCATTTTCTAGTTTGATGATGTTTACCTACCAATTCCATCACTTTTAATGAAGTTATCTCTTCATTATCCATGCCCATGTCTTGTTTAATGATGATCACTACAATTTGATGTGTTTTAATGTTGTTTGTGCGTGTTTTAAATGGAAAAAAATGAAGGAAAAAAAAAACCCCAAAAAGAATGGAGGATGAAAATAACAATACTTGCCCCGCCCAACACTTGAGCAATGTGTACATATTTGGGGCGGTGTGTGGTAAAGTATGGGCGGTGTGTGCATTTTTTGGCAGAATGGACACCCTGCTCTTGTTTATTCCACACTGCCCAACGTAAAGGTCGTCTGAGGCTGGTTGAGTGGTGTGAAGCAAGCGAGAAGTCTCATTTTTTCGCTTCTCACACTACTCTAGTTTATTCCACATCATCCTACATAAAGGCGATGTAAAGCTGGTTAAGCAGTGTGAGGTTGGTTGAGCAGTGTGAAGCAGTTGAGAAGTCTAATATTTTCATGTCTCACACCGCGCTAATTATTACATACTGCCTCCTTTGATAGAGCTAGACATGAAAGAACGAGACTTTTCGTGTTCTTTCTGACACCGCTCCATTCAATGGGTACGGGTTTTCCAAAAGGTGACGTGCTTCCCTGAAAACAAAGAGACTCACAAACAATAAAATTATAAATACCTCCATCAAACTTTCTCTTTAAACATTTCCATTTTCCAATCCATTTCAATCCCTTTTTGAATCCCCTTTTGAATCTCATGGCAGAAAATGGTAATGAGATAGTGATCCTATTAGATTATTCACCTTCGGAGAAAAAGAGGTCCACAAGCCCACCACCAGGGCCATCAAAAAAGAGGGCCACAGGACTTGGTGGAGCTTCCCTACCACTGCCACTGCCACAACGTCACCAACAACCTCATCGTCGATCGTCTTGTGGGAGGCCCTACCAAAAAAATTCATGTTGTGCCTAACGCATCTGCGATGAGTTCATCGTCAGGAAGGAAGTAGCTGGCTTTTGTTTCTGATTACTCATCTTTGGAACATCTCTTTGGGATGAGACTAGCCAAATGGGTCTTGTGGCGACACTCAAGAACAAAGCGATGATAACACTATTAGAAATATTTAGTTTTTAAGAAATTTCCTGCCTTTTTTTTTTGTAATTTTCCAACGACCGGTGTAGATGTACGTAATAGGACTATATGTAATCTAGTCGTTAACATTTTGACTTGTAATTAATATATTATATTTTGACTTGGCATTTATTTTTTGTGTTTTATATGTTTGGTGTTTAATACCTAAAAATTTAAACCAAAATAGTCATAGTATATTCTTGGAATAGAGGTTGAAGATGATATTGGGTGATGCCCTTTAGGAACAGCCTCTCAAATTGATAATTACCTTTTCAAAACTCATAATCAAATCTCGGTAACTAAATATTTGCAACTTGACAATTTAAAACATACTTTTCAAGTACTTCAATATTGTTTAATGGATGAAAACGGGAGAATTTATAATTCTGCGCCATGCAATAACATCCTTTTGAATCCATTCAACTTAAATTGGCATTTTCTCCATTATAATTATGATCATAATTATTGTTTAGAAACATCTACAATAATTAGCCTCGGGCAGTTTATTTGTAAAAATGTATGTATAGCTAAAAAAGGACCATACCTAAAATCGGGTCAAGTTATAATTGTTCAAATTGACTCTGTAGTAATAAGATCGGCGAAGCCTTATTTGGCCACTCCAGGAGCAATTGTTCATGGTCATTATGGAGAAATACTTTGGAATAATTGAAATATTTGTTTGATTGAAAGAGTTCATATATTATTCATAGAATTCATTACTCCACTAGAATCAAATATCATTTCGAAATGAAGATTTTTTTTTATTTCCATTTCAAAATGGAATTTGAATTTTAAATAGTGAAATGAAAATAAAAATAAAAACGGCTTTGCAGAAACATCTATAAAAAAAATTGATACAGTTTGAGTCCTAAATTCAATTAGTAGTACTTCTAGAGTCCACTTCTGCCCTTGACCAAGTGAGGAACAAGGCAGAGAGGGTAAACCCTCTTTGTCTTTTTCCACCCTTGGGTGCACACACTGCCCTAGTAAAAAGCAGTGTGTTTTATATAGGGCCAAGAACAAGGCAGAGAGGATAAATCCTCTTTGTCTTTTTTCTACCCTTGCATGCGCTCACTGCTCTTGTAAAAGGCAGTGGTTTTTATATAGGGTGGGAAAGGTTTTGGTTGGTGGGTTTTGAAGAACATAAAATGTCAAAGAGATTACAAAACACTGGATTTTTATGTGTTTTATTGTATGCAATTATTTTTATTTTCAATAGTTTTGCCATGGGATTTTTTTTTTTGGGGGTGTTTCTTTTCTTGCAGGTGGGTTTCACGATGGATGGATGGGACTTTAATTCGATGAGCTTCCCTGGAAAATGTTCTGAGTGTGGTGAGAATCAAGATGAGAAAGAGATTGTAGAAGAGAAGAATGTGAAGATGTTTAAATGAGAGACATAAATTGGCAACATGGAAAAATTGGTACAGCTAAAGTTTTTTTTTTTTTTTTTGCACCAAATTTTAATATTAATACGTATTTAAAAAAATTAATGTTCTAATAACTTAATTCTTTTCAATAAAGGTTTTGGGTAAAATCTTTTAAGAAGATAAGCAAAGTAATTTGACTGGTTAAACAACTTTTGTTGTTTGTTTTTTTATGGTACTTGTTAAACAATTGTTGTTGAGAAGCTTTAAGGTTTTCTTTCCTCATTAGTTGGTATGCTTTCCTCATTAGTTTACACCAATGGATAAATATTGAAAGCTTCTTTTTGCTTGAATTAGAATCGAAGATTAAAACCCAACTTGGTCTTTTAGCTCTTTGTTTTCAAGCAAACTTATCTGGATTTGACAATTATCTTAATTTCCAATTCTAGATCAAAATAAAACCTTTTAATTGTTAGCTTTTTAATTTTCTTCAATTTTAAATACTAACCCATACTTAAAATTAAAAGATACATATTTTATATATTTGTATATAAAAAGCTAATACCCTAATTTATTAGATCGAATAAGATTTACTTGCCACCACCATATATGTGATACCTATATGAACTTAACCAATTTAATAAAATAACAAAAGGTATTTAAGATATACAACTATATATTTTGACAATGCAAACTTCCTACAATAGAACCAATTTAATGTATTTGAGAAAGATATATTTTATTAATTAAATATGACAAATTAAAATAGTTATCATAACCCATAATCTAAAATGGACCAACTCCAAGGTAATTACAAATACAGAGAGAGAGTGATGCGGTTTATATATATTTTGAGCAAGTTTCTTCAAAGAAGCAATCTTAGGCCATGTATGACATTGACAAGAGCAAAGAGAATAACCAGAAATTCTGTTGTCTTTCTTTTAAGTTTTCCCAAACCGAAAATTACCTCAGCAAAATCAGCTGAAGATGTCAAGTTGTTGTTAATTGGTTGCTGCTTTTTGTTTTTTATTGATTTTTGAAACCAATCTATATCCCCATCTTATAAATTACCATTAATACTGTAAGGAAAAGCTTAATACAAAGCATAAGAAAAGTAATCAATTATCACCATTTTTTGGTCCTTGCCAATTGCCAATCATGTGGAGCAAGAAAACTTCTTTCCTTCTGATCCCTCCTCATCCTCTTCCCAATTGGCTTCTTCTTCTTCTACTCACCATCATGATGATGGGCCCTGTTTACATAAAAGGATCATTTGATCAACAAAAGGTACATATAAATATATACACACATATATATACACATATACATGTATTGCATTATGCAAATAATTTCTGTGTTCTAAATCTCTCCCTCGCTAGGACTTACATTTCCATGATTACATATATATATATATATTTTAATGTGCACAGAACTTTTACATTGTATTCTTGGGAGATAATCCGGCGAACGAAGACTCTGCGGTTCAAACTCACTTCCAGCTCCTCTCCTCAATCAAAGGAAGGTTAGTTATAATAGTTGAAATTCTTCCAAAAATTTAAGCCAGTCATCATTTTTTTTAACAGTAATGTTGTTATCGAGGATTCTGGAAGTCCAGGATCAAGCTATTAGCGATAATAGGCACCTATAACCGCACGTTAATAAGACCTCCTATTGTACGTACATATATATATATGTATGTATATGTATATGTATATGTATATGTATATATGGTCTTTGATGTTAATGATGTGATGATGTTGTTGTGCTGTAGCTATGTTGAAACTAAGGAGTCCATGGTCCATAGCTACACAAAGAGCTTTAATGCCTTTGCTGCAAAGCTTTCTTCCGATGAAGCCAATAAGTTATTGGGCAAGTATATAAATCTTAAATATTTTCTTCTGGTGTGCATATTTGGGTTATTGGGGTTCAAATAATTAATAATTAACAGTGTTTTGTTTTTTTAATTTATTATGAATATATATATATATATATAAGGAATGGAGCAAGTGCTGTCCGTAATTCCAAATAAATACCACAAGCTTCATACAACAAGATCATGGGACTTCATTGGATTGCCTCTGACAGCTAGAAGAAATTTGCAGACTGAAAGTGATATTGTTGTGGCTCTTTTTGATACAGGTTTTCTATATATAACTTCTTCTCTATTTGATTAATTTTCAAGTGCTTATTATATATATGAAAAAACTCAGGACATGATCCCTGTAATTTTCTTTTCTTTTCTTTAAATCAAGTTATAAATTGTGACTTTTGATTTTTTACATTTGGGTCTGATTTTATTATTTTTTTCAGCCTAAATAATAGAATCAAAGTAGAATTTAAGATATGATTTTAAAAAGTCAGATTTGACGACTTGAGATTACCTATATATATATGAAATAACTTGGTTGTTTTCCTTAATTATAGTTAGTTTTTCTGAGAAAGTATATACATTTTGTTGTTTGTTTCCCAGGAATCACTCCAGACTCCGACAGTTTTAAGGATGATGGTTTTGGGCCTCCACCAGCAAAATGGAAAGGAAGTTGTGGTCCCTTTGCGAATTTCTCAGGATGTAACAAGTAAATAATATATTACCCATTTCCTCGGATATATTAACCAAACAAACAAAATTCTAACAAAGCTGACTATATATGTAAAACCATTTTTCAGAAAATAGTACTTAATTCTCAAAATTTTGGAAAACACATAAATCAATTTTTAAGTCAGTTTCAATGTTTGAATAGGTCCATTTTCTTTTTTAATGTGTGGATAGTATCATATCTAATGTTACGGGAAAAGAACATATTTATTATAAAAAATATATTTTTTTTTATTTAAATAAAAAAAAAAAGCACTTTTCAGAATTATAAGAAAGGCACCCAAATGAATGCTTTTTGTATAGATTTCAATGGAGAGTAATTTTATTGATGAACCAGGAAAGCTGTATAGATCTTCTTACAAACTAACAATATGCTAATAAATAAATATTCTTCACATAAAAATGCCCATTATAATGTATCCTATTCATTTTAATCATGAATCACCAGGATTGTCATATAATAATTAAATTCCCTTTCACAATTGATTTTAAAACTATATATTGATTAGAAATTCGTAGTTTTGCTTTCAGGTCATTTCCAATATGTTTGTTGACGCCCATGTTTCTAAATCACGTTGTAAACGTACGTTGGTTATGTTCTTCTTAAAACAGTCTAGTTTTGGCATATGTTTTTTGAAAAGAGTACGTACGTGAAGTCATATCAAAGATGTTAATTTCTTCTTTTTTACCATTAATTTTACAAAGATAAAAAAGACTAAAAATCCTCCTTAAAATAATATAAATAATTCAAATATAAAATAAATAAATTTAAATAATTAAACATAATAATAATAATAATAATAATAATATATAAAATGATATCATCAGTTGCTGTCCAGCTAGCATATAAGTAAAAGAATTATGTATTAAAAAATTCATGGTATTATTTCAAATATAAATTGACCCTCCAATCTATATCAACAAATTAAATGATTAAATTTCAATAAAAACAGCTTTGCAAGAAAAAAAAAATTATTCTAGAAATACCATTTTTATTTTATTAAAATAAAAATATTTTTATTGTAAAAGTAGTTCTTAAAATTAACAAGATATGTTGGTCTCCTTTGCTCTGTTGTTAATTACCTAGGCTTTTTGTTATAATTTTGGTATACACAGCAAGCTTGTAGGAGCAAAGTACTTCAAGCTAGATGGCAATCCAGATCCAGCAGATGTGCTGTCGCCGTTGGATATGGATGGGCATGGCACTCACACTTCGTCAACCCTAGCAGGGAAGCATGTCCCAAATGCCAGCCTCTTTGGCCTTGCCAATGGGACTTCACGTGGGGCAGTGCCCTCTGCAAGGATAGCCATGTACAAAGTTTGTTGGGAAAACAGTGGATGCTCCGACATGGACATCCTCGCTGCTTTCGACGCCGCCATTCACGACGGCGTCGATGTCATCTCCATTTCCATCGGTGGAGGATCGTCCAACTATACGTCGGACTCCATTGCTGTGGGTGCGTTTCATGCCTTGAAGAAGGGTATCATCACCTTGGCTTCCGCCGGGAACGATGGACCTAGTTTGGGGAGCCTTGCTAATCATGCTCCTTGGTTACTCACTGTGGCAGCTAGTGGTATTGATAGAGCTTTTAGTAGCAAAGTCGTGTTGGGCAATGGACTAAATGTATCGGTAAGCACTACAATCGCCCTAATAATTAACATCTAATACAGCTGAATTATCACTTCTTTAAAAAATTGTTGCATATTTTTCTTTAACATTTTCTTTCACGAGTTCATTTTAGATCGCTACGTGTGTGTGTATGTTTTTTTTATTTATTTTGAATCTGGCAGCAAGTTGAATTACTACACTTCTTTCAAAAATTATAGACTATGTAGACTCTACAAAATTAAGTGCATATATATTTATTTATTGCTAGTTAATTACTTGTACAATAATTGTATACATGTTTTATATTTGCCTTTCTGTTCTCTTCATATATGATTCGTATTTGTAATATGCATGCAGGGTGTTGGAGTGAATACATTCAATCCAAAACAAAATTTATACCCGCTTGTCAATGGAGCCGATATAGCCCAGAGCTCAGAACAAAAGGAAAGTGCTAGGTGTGTACGTATATATATAAAATAGGCGTTACCTGCAGTTTATCGCATAACACTCGATTTCATATAATTCAGATATTACATCTCATAATATATAAGGTAGGCAATGTCGTTCATTAGGACTACGTACGTGTATATATGTCTATATATATATATACATATATATATAGGAATATTGTCAATAATACATGTAAAGAATCTGATCATTATAAGAAAGCTATATATAAACTCTAGCTAGCTTCTTCGTAAATTAATATGACTTTAATTATAAATAGGTATTGTGTTGAGGATTCATTAGACCCTAAGAAGATAAAAGGAAAGCTTGTTCTCTGCAAGCTTGGAACATGGGGGACTGATTCAGTGATTAAGAGAATAGGAGGGGCTGGCACAATCCTTGAATCTCAACAGTTTCTTGATGCTGCTCAAATTTTCATGGCACCGGCAACCATAGTCAATTCCACCATTGCCGATAGCATCGATAGTTATATACATTCCACCAGGTAAATTAAACTATACAAACAATAAATATACATGCAATATAATCGATCTGTTACCAAATTTATTTTTATATAGATAGCAAATATATGATTTTCCAGCAGAAAAGTAAACATTAATTAATTGGCTTTTCTATATTAATTTGATGCTTCAGATCAGCATCGGCTGTGATACACAAGTCTCGTCAAGTAGAAGCACGAGCTCCATTTGTTGCTTCGTTTTCATCCCGGGGTCCAAATCCAGGATCAGAACGCCTACTTAAGGTATACAAATCGATTTTAAGTACTTTATATCATTTTTCATCCACGGTTAGCTAGATTAGACCATCTCAATATACATCTGGAATGATTTATCCGCAATGTTGATAATATATATATATAAGTAATAAAGATATAGATACATATATATACAATAAAACTCACGATTAGAACGGTCTAACTTTTTTAAAATCAAATTTTAAATTTTAATTTTTGATTTCTAACACTTAGGCCGAGATTTACTATCTTTCAGTCCTCAAAATTTAAGATTTTATTTTAAAAAATTCAGATCGTCTTAATTTGATACTGATTGAATATATATATAGATTTTTTTATTTTTTTTGGTTAAAAATATGAGGTGATGGTTGACGATAGGTAGCTGTTTTTTGAGTGCAGCCTGATATTGCAGCACCTGGAGTAGACATATTGGCATCATACACTCTTTTGAAGTCACTAACTGGGTTGGCAGGTGACACCCAATTCTCTAAATTTACACTCATGTCTGGAACTTCCATGGCTTGTCCACATGTTGCTGGTGTAGCTGCCTACATTAAATCATTCCACCCTAAATGGTCTCCTGCTGCCATTCGATCTGCCATCATCACCACAGGTATAAATATATTATCAGATAAAATAAATCAATGAACGAAATATTAGGTTAAAAATATAATCAAGTGTCAGTTCTTTTATAACGGTGGTAGTATAACTCAAACTTAAATGTCTAGAATTTTGAGCTCTAATACTATATTAAATTATAAATTATTCTAAAAATTTAAACAAGTGAGAAGCGAATTTAATATGGATATCTAATTAATCTCTAACGATATATAACATGGTTTATGAACATTAACAATTAAAGCAAAACCCATGAGCCGGAGGGTGAACAGTGAAGGAGAGTTCAGCTATGGTGCTGGCCAAGTGAATCCAAGAAAAGCTGTGAATCCCGGCTTGGTCTACGACGCAAACGAGATGTCCTACATTCAGTTCCTTTGCCACGAAGGCTATGGCGGTTCTCTAGATGCTTTGGTTGGCTCCAAATCCATAAATTGTTCCTCCATTGTTCCTGGACTCGGTTACGATGCTCTCAACTATCCCACATTTCAGCTTAGCTTGAAAACCACCAAACAGACCACAGTAGGTGTTTTCCGTAGAACTGTGACTAATGTTGGATCTGCGATGTCCGTTTATAATGCCACCGTTAGAGCTCCTAAAGGAGTTGAAATTACGGTTGAACCGACGATCCTATCATTCACTCGGAAATTGCAAAAAAGGAGCTTCAAGGTTGTGGTGAAGGCAAAGCCTACGTCGAGTTTGACAATGGTTTCTGGTTCTTTGGGATGGAAGAGTTTGCACCGTACTGTCAGGAGTCCTATTGTTGTTTATACTCCTTCTGAATAGTAATGTAAGGTTTTTTGGGTTGTGTTTGGATTAAATAATTTTCGACATGATTAATAAGCAGGCTGACACAAACACGTCTTGTTAATTAATACAAATTATCACTCTTCTAAATTTATACTGTTAATTTTCTGTTAATTAAGACATATTATATATTTTAATAGATGAATTTGATGAAATTAAATACACCTCAGTAATTTTATTTAGAAGCAATTTTATTCTATTTTATTTTACTTTTGGTTGGTATGCAAGACTAATTTTATCAAATGTATTAAGGAAAATTGCATGATTGAAAGTAAAATGCATGAAATAATAGTACAAGGGAATGAATAGTGTGAGAGACTTTGTAGTTTGGGGGAAAAGTACAAATGTTAGAGTATAGTTAAGGTGGATCAAAATATAGTTGAAACTCAAAACTAGTCTACACTGCCTATATCTAATTGAAAATCCATTTATGAAAATCGAATTACAATAGCATTATTGATTATAGGGATAAATACACTTTAGTATCCTGTAATTTGATAAACTTGCACATTAAGCTTTCAAGTTTCAAATGTATCACATTAAATCTCCAATTTACATTCTATGTCATATTAGATCTTAAAATTTCAAGTGTATCACATTAAGCCTTCAATTTATATTCTATGACACATTAGGCCTTCAAGTTTCAAGTGTATCACATTAATCTTCCAATTTATATTTATGTCACAATAAATTGGGTCACATTAAAATATTATTTTATGTCCCTATTATGACATAAAATATAAATTGAAAAATTAATGTGGTACATGTGAAATTTGAAGGCTTAATGTAGCATAAAATATAAATTGAAAGCTTAAACTAATACATTTGAAACTTGAAAGTCTAATGTGATACATTTGAAACTTGAAAGCCTAATATACAAATTTATCAAACTACAAAGTACTAAAATGTATTTATCCCTTGATTATATGAACTGCTTTTAATGGGGTTCGCACTACTAGAAAATAGGGTCAAAAACAATGATGAAAAACTGACATCTTAAGTGTTTATACGAATGACACAAACCGTCGTCTAATTATGCGTCGTCGATAGTCATAAAACATAGACAACAGTTAAAAACCGACGTCTAAAACATTATTACGACGGACCACACCGTCATCTAAAACCATGCCGAAGTCACGTGGACGCCACGCGGCAAATATATAGACGACGGTTTTTATATATAAACCGTCGTCTATAATAAATATAGATGATGGTTTCTACATAAAAACCGTCGTTTATGTTTGTTTTTTTTTTCAACGGCTTTTAAATTAATTTATATTAAATTATATTAAATATTAAATATATTCTAATTACAAAACTCTTATACAAAATTACTAATTAAACCAAAACTCTCATATACAATTTTTCACACAAAATGTGCACAATATATACACGGGTAGTTCATACATATCATCGAGCTTAATATATATCATCGGGTTTTATATATATCACCAGATAGTTTATACAATTTCTGATTATATACACAACAACCAACTTAATAAATACATTTAATATTCAAACAAAATAATGCATTATATTCAATATGTGAACTTTCTAATGAACGAATTAGGCCCTTCATATACAAATTAACAACCAGATAAACACAATATATTTAATATTCAAACTTTTCAATGTACGGATTCAAACATTTTCACTGAATAATGCATTCACAATTTATTAAAAACAATTTAAATAGATTTCCGAGTACTAATCTTAAAGTTTTGGGTTAAAAATCACAAATATTTTGTAAAATGAAGAAGTAATCTTACCACAATGGAGAAGAGGAGGAACGGTGACCACAATGGAGAAGATGAGAAATAACAGAGGGTGATTTAGGGTTTCTAAAGAAGTTAGGAAAAATTAGAGAGGAAAAAGCGTGTAAAAAATAAAACACGAAGTTAAAAACAATGGACAAAAGCTAGGTCCGTCGTCATTACCCAGATAACACGGCTACAAAACGGCGCCGTTTTGATAAAAACGACGCTTTTATAATGGAACCGTCGTTTTTTTTTTTAACCAAGAAGGGGTAAAAGCAACAGTTTTGTAATGAAACCATCTTTTTTACCCAAATAATAATTTTTTTTAAAAATTTTATATATACCCAAGAATGGGTAAAAACAACGGTTTTGTAACTGTCATTTTAATCCAAATAAATTTTTTTTTTTACCTAGGAAAAGGTCAAAACAATGGTTTTGTAATGAAACCGTCATTTTTACCCAAATAAGATAACGGTTTTGTAATGAAATCGTCGTTTTTACTCCAAACGGCACCGTTTTGTGTAAACGCAGCGATTTTGTCTACGGAACCCTTTGGAACTGTCGTATATATCCTACAACCAATACACATGGCATCCACGTGTCTTTTGACATTATAAACAACGGTTTTTGTGAGAAACCGTCTTTTATAACATAGACTAAAAACGACGATCTCCACGAAAACCGTCGTAGATAGCCTACAACCAAGACACGTGGCATCCACGTGTCTTAGGGCATTATAAAAAACGGTTTCAGTGGGTAACTTTTGTTTATAACCTACAACAACAATGACAGTTCTTCATAAACTGTCATTTATATTTTTTTATGCGACGAACCATCATTATTATCGTTCTCAATAATTAATAACCGTTGTTTTATTGTATCAACGTCGGTTACTCCGAAAACTAGTGTTTATATAGAATTCTAAATGTCGTATATGATTTTTTTTTATAGTAGTGTCGATCTGAAACTTTGAGTTTGTTCTAAAGTAGTCGTACAAATGTTTAGGAGATGAGATAGGGCTAGGGGAATTGCTTATAAAATATTGGTTGTAATTACCGTATTTTTGTTCATAAAAAATATTTTCAATTTTGACCACTGGAATTTGACCGAATTGACTGATATGGGTCTAATTTTTGACTTTTTATGCTAATGAACTTTAACCTCGATCATATCATCAATTGCGTAGTCATAACCAATCCGTAAATTGGCAGTATGTCTAAATTTGAGTTGTAGTTAAAATGATATGGTCAAACGAAGTTTTACATTTATTTCCGAATCAATTGTAAATCTGGTGCTCATAACCAAACAAAGCGATCAATTTATACTTTTTTGTACTTTTATTCAATAAAATAGTATTATTTTGAGATATTTGGAATGTTATGTTAATATTTGTGCATTCTTTTAATTTATTATTAAATTGAAATTCGAATTTGTTAAATTATTAAAATGGTTTTTTAAACTAAAGCATCTGATTTGTGATGTCTGAAACCAACCAATCGAAAAGAGTGAGAAGTCCTCCCCTTCCTTTGAATGGGAGTCTTGCCTGAAAAAAACCTCTGCTTAAAAACAAAATACATTTGGTGTGCAGGATTATACTGTATTACTTCTATTATATTGAATTAGATTAGAATTTACTGTATTAATATTGTATATTATTAGGTGCAAAAATTATACTATACTATAATTTTTTGTGAAAAATTAATTGTTTTCGAAAATAAAATAAANTACGAATGACACAAACCGTCGTCTAATTATGCGTCGTCGATAGTCATAAAACATAGACAACAGTTAAAAACCGACGTCTAAAACATTATTACGACGGACCACACCGTCATCTAAAACCATGCCGAAGTCACGTGGACGCCACGCGGCAAATATATAGACGACGGTTTTTATATATAAACCGTCGTCTATAATAAATATAGATGATGGTTTCTACATAAAAACCGTCGTTTATGTTTGTTTTTTTTTTCAACGGCTTTTAAATTAATTTATATTAAATTATATTAAATATTAAATATATTCTAATTACAAAACTCTTATACAAAATTACTAATTAAACCAAAACTCTCATATACAATTTTTCACACAAAATGTGCACAATATATACACGGGTAGTTCATACATATCATCGAGCTTAATATATATCATCGGGTTTTATATATATCACCAGATAGTTTATACAATTTCTGATTATATACACAACAACCAACTTAATAAATACATTTAATATTCAAACAAAATAATGCATTATATTCAATATGTGAACTTTCTAATGAACGAATTAGGCCCTTCATATACAAATTAACAACCAGATAAACACAATATATTTAATATTCAAACTTTTCAATGTACGGATTCAAACATTTTCACTGAATAATGCATTCACAATTTATTAAAAACAATTTAAATAGATTTCCGAGTACTAATCTTAAAGTTTTGGGTTAAAAATCACAAATATTTTGTAAAATGAAGAAGTAATCTTACCACAATGGAGAAGAGGAGGAACGGTGACCACAATGGAGAAGATGAGAAATAACAGAGGGTGATTTAGGGTTTCTAAAGAAGTTAGGAAAAATTAGAGAGGAAAAAGCGTGTAAAAAATAAAACACGAAGTTAAAAACAATGGACAAAAGCTAGGTCCGTCGTCATTACCCAGATAACACGGCTACAAAACGGCGCCGTTTTGATAAAAACGACGCTTTTATAATGGAACCGTCGTTTTTTTTTTTAACCAAGAAGGGGTAAAAGCAACAGTTTTGTAATGAAACCATCTTTTTTACCCAAATAATAATTTTTTTTAAAAATTTTATATATACCCAAGAATGGGTAAAAACAACGGTTTTGTAACTGTCATTTTAATCCAAATAAATTTTTTTTTTTACCTAGGAAAAGGTCAAAACAATGGTTTTGTAATGAAACCGTCATTTTTACCCAAATAAGATAACGGTTTTGTAATGAAATCGTCGTTTTTACTCCAAACGGCACCGTTTTGTGTAAACGCAGCGATTTTGTCTACGGAACCCTTTGGAACTGTCGTATATATCCTACAACCAATACACATGGCATCCACGTGTCTTTTGACATTATAAACAACGGTTTTTGTGAGAAACCGTCTTTTATAACATAGACTAAAAACGACGATCTCCACGAAAACCGTCGTAGATAGCCTACAACCAAGACACGTGGCATCCACGTGTCTTAGGGCATTATAAAAAACGGTTTCAGTGGGTAACTTTTGTTTATAACCTACAACAACAATGACAGTTCTTCATAAACTGTCATTTATATTTTTTTATGCGACGAACCATCATTATTATCGTTCTCAATAATTAATAACCGTTGTTTTATTGTATCAACGTCGGTTACTCCGAAAACTAGTGTTTATATAGAATTCTAAATGTCGTATATGATTTTTTTTTATAGTANCAAACACATTGTGATGTTTATGGGGCAGAATAAACTCCATGGTTGCACAATTAATATTTTTATAGATTTGTGCCAAACATGGTTTACATATGGTTTACATTAACTAAGATTGTAGGGGCTGATTATACATGATCACCAAACATGCCGTTAATAACAACAACAACAAAAGTAGTAGCTTGGTTGAAAGGCTAGGACAACTCCAAAGCCCTAGAACTTCTAGTGCCTATCAAAGCACCATATTTGGTCCACCATCATGTATCCGGATATATATAAGGATTAATTGCAATTTAGTATCTCTTAAACTTTTAGAGGTGTGTGATTTTGATATTAAACTTCATGTCTAGTCAAATCAAGCTTAAAAGTTTTCAAATTTGTGCAAAATTTTTCCAATTAGAGGTTTTCTTGGACGGACCGTCAATAGGTTCCACGTGACAAACACATGAATTATAGTACTCTAAACTTTTAGAGTTATGCAATTTTGGCTTTCAACTTCATAATTATGCGATTTGGACCTTCAATTTTTCAAATTGGTTCAATTTCACGATTTCAATAGACGGACTGTTAACATAATGCATGTGCAATCACGTAACCCATTTTCTTTTTTAACTTGAAGTAAATTACAAAGCAAACCGGCAACCGTGCCATCATAATGCCACATAACTGAAATGTATGGTCAGACTGTCCATCGCCAGTACCATTTTAGGTGAGTGGGTAATCACCACCCATCCAGGCTAACCAGTAAACTTTGAAAAGCAACATCACGTCAGCCTTACATTTTGAATCAATTAAAAAAATACTGCTCAAGACATTGCAAACTAAGAGATGAAAAAGATCATGTGCTTCATTCGTGCATCCCATTAACAGTTTGTCAATTGAAACTATGAAATTGAATCAATTTGCACAATTTAAAAAGTAGAGGGTCTAAATTGTACAGTTTCAAAGTTGAAGGCTGAACAAACACAAAGATGGGTAAAGGAATCATTTTAGTATGATTCACTATTCATGTATATTCAATAGCATTTACAAGTTTCCTACTTATCGACTATACATAGCATAAAATTAAGAATGAAATAACTAGTACAACTGTTACTCTAATCTTTCCTAAATTAATCTTTTCTAACTTATAAGAGTTGACTAATATTACATTTACAATAAATACAGCTAGGAAATCCTCTATAATTTTAGCAATAACTCAACTAAATATTCAACTTTCCAACACTCCCTCTCAAGATGGTTTGAAGATATATTCCATTGCCAGCTTGGTAATCAAAAAATCAAATTGCTTCTTGTGTAGTCCTTTTGTAAGTATGTCCACAATTTGTTCAATAGTTGGAATATACGTCATACAAATCTATCCATTACTAGTTTTTTTTTTAAAGTGTCTATCAACTTCAATGTGCTTTGTTCTATCATGAAGAACTGGGTTGTGAGAAATAGAAATTGATGCTTTATTGTCCCAAGACAACTTCATAGGTAATTGACTAGAAATCTTCAAGTGTTTTAAAAGTCTTTTAATCCATAATACTTCACAAATTCCATGAGCAACAGATTAAAATCAGCCTCTGCACTACTTCTTACCACTACATTTTGCTTTTTACTACGCCAAGTATCCGAGTTACCTCCAAGAAAAGTACAATAGCCTGAGAATGATCTTCTATCAATTACATTCCCAGGGCAATCTGCATCAATGTATACTTCAACTTGTAGATTACCACGGTTCTCAAACAATAGACCTTTTTCTGGAGTTCGTTTCAAGTATCTCAAAATTCTATAGGCAACATCAAAGTGCTTTGGTCCTGATGAGTGCACGAATTTACTTACCATACTAACTGCAAAAGCTATATCGGGGCATGTATGTGACAGATAAATCAGTTTTCCAATAAGTCTCTGAAACTGGCCCTTATTCATCACTTCTTCAAGTTTGGCAGGTTGTAGCTTCAAATTAGGTTCAATAGGTGTCTCAACCACTTTACATCCAAGCAAACATGTTTCACCAAGTAGATCAAGAACATATTTTTGTTGAGAGACAAAAATACCTTCCTTAGATCTAGCAACTTCCATTCCAAGGAAATACTTCAGAGCACCTAAGTCCTTGATTTAAAAATTATTAGCAAGTACCTTCTTTAGTCTCTTAAGTTATATATTGTCATCCTCTGTCAAAATTATATTGTCAATGTACACAATCATAATAGTAGTTTTCCCTTCGTTAAAGTGTTTATAAAACATGGTATAATATGCTTGGCTTTGACAATAACCATGACTTCTCACAGCTTTCCCAAACATTCAAACCAAGCTCTAGGAGATTGTTTGAGTGCATACAATGATTTTCTCAATCTACATACTTTGTTCTCACCATGTTTACCTTCAAATCCATATGGTAAATCCATAAACACCTCATCCTCCTAATCTCCATTCAAGAATACATTTTTTACATCCAACTGGTGTAACGACTAGTTTAAGTTTTTAGCTAAGGAGAGTAGAACACGGATTGAGTTTATCTTGGCTACCGAAGCAAAAGTCTATTGGTAGTCAATTCTAAAGGTTTGTGTAAACCCTTTCACCAGGAGTCTTGCCTTGTACCTTTCAATACTTCTATCAGCTCTGCATTTAACTGTAAACATCCATTTGCAACCACCAATCTTTTTATCTTTAGGTAGATCAACCACCTCCCAAGTGTCATTCATTTTTAAAGCTTTCATTTCTTCCAAAACTGCTAACTTCATATTTGAATGATCTAGAGCTACTTGAATGGTTAATGGAACAAACATTTGAGAAATTTTAGAAGTAAATGCATTATGTTTATTAGAAAGTCCATGATATGATACATATGTACAAGTTAGGACTATTTTCCTAAGTGCTATATGGACATCAATGTCTGATAACTCACTATTAGGAGTTTCAAAAATAAGAGGAATTGAAATTGAAGGATTACTTGGAATATTGGACACACCGTCTCTTGGGGATAATGATTGAACCTGTTCTAGGATTGTAGGATGATCTTTACTGTTTTGGTGAGAAACTCTTCTAGTATAAACATGAAGATGATGATCATTTTGTAGTATTTCTCCCCCTTTTGTGGTACAGTTATGCTTGGCAAGAGTATATTAGTATTACATTCATTTTTCCCATTTAAAACAGTTAGTTCCTGATTATTTAACTTAGGAAAGGAAGGATTAGGCAAAGGTATAGATATTTTCCAAAATTGACCTTCATTTCTCTCTTTCTCCCCCTGAAGACAATTTTGGCTGGAGTAGGGTTGATTTTCCAGAAAAGAAACATCCATACTAATGTGGATCTTTCTAGTTATAGGTTATAACACTTATACCCTTTTTTATTTGGAGCATATCCTATGAAAACACACTTTTCTGCTTTAAGATCTAATTTAGATCGAAGATGACTAGATATGTGAACAAACATTGTACTGCCAAACACTTTTAAAGGTAAATCTAAAATTATCCTAGATTCAGGAAAAGTATTTTGAAGACACTTCAAATGTGTAATATATTTCAAAACTTGAGTAGGCATTCTATTAATCAAATAAGATGTTAAAATAGCATCTCCCCATAAATATTTAGGAACATACATAGATATTTTTTTAGCCCATCCTACTTCAAGTAAATGTCAATTTTTCATTTTAGAAATACCATTTTGTTGAGGAGTATCTCAACATGTGGATTGATGTTGAATACTTTTTTCTTTCAAAAAATTTCCCAAATATTGATTAAAATATTTAGTTCTATTATCAATATGAAATATATTGATTGCTTTTTCAAATTTGTATTCAATCATATTGTAAAAATTCTTGAAAAGCTTTTCCACTTCATATTTTTCATTCATCAAATATACCCAACACAATCGTGTATGATCATCAATGAAGGTCACAAACCATTTTTTTCCAGATAAAGTGGTCATTTGTTGTGGACCCCAAATATTACTATGAACCAAATAAAAAGGTTTTGATGCACGATAAACTTTTGAGGTACAAGACACTCGATGGCTTTTTGATAAATAACAACTTTCACATTGAAAAGATTAACAGTCTAAATTTTTAAATAAAGTAGAAAATAGACGTCTTAGATAAAACAAAACTAGGACGTCCTAATCTAAGATGCCAAAGCATAATTTGTTCATGAATAGAAATTGAACTAATACTACCACTAAAGCTTTGAGCTTGCTTATTGCTGAAGAAGTTGTCATCAAAATAGTAAAGACTGTCTACCATCTTAGCACTGCCAATCATCATCCCTGAGTCTGGTCCTAAAATTCACAGTGAGAATCAAAGAACGTGCGATAGCAGTTAGAATCTTTGGATATTTTATTCATAGACAAAAGATTGCAAGCAAGGTTAAGGACATGAAGAACATATTTTAAAATTATTTTTTCAGATATTTGAATTAAACCTTCTCTTGCAATTGGTGAGAATCTACCATCTGCAATTCTAACTTTTTGATTATCAGAACAAGGTGAATAAGATTAAAATAAATGAGAAAGATTGGTCATATTATCTGATGCACCTGAATAAATAATCCATGGTGCATAGATTATACAACAAGGAAAAGCACTAGGATAACTACATGTTTGAGCAAGAGAACCATTAGGAATACCAGATGACGGATTAGACTTTAACATTTTTAGAAGATGATCCATCTGCTCTTTACTAAAGGACTTGTCTCAGCCTCATTAGCATAAAGGACATGTGGCTGGTTTTGTGACTAATTTTCCAATTTGTAGGTATTCCATGGATTTTCCAGCAAGTTTCCCGAGTATGGCAAGGTTTATTGCAATAGTCACACCATACTCGAGGTTTCTCATTTTGTCTACGTTGGTTGGTAACAAACCGACTTACATTAGCATCATAAGCTACTAATGCTGAGTTCTCCACTGTACCACCAATTCCTTTTTTTCCAAGCATTACACTTTTGCAGCTCTCTTCCTTCCTAACTTCATAAAACATCTCTCGAATTTGAGGAAGTGGTTGTCAGCCAATTATTCTTCCTCTAACCTCATCAAATTCAATATTTAGACTGGCAAAGAATTTGAAAATTCGATTGCTTTCCATTGTTTTCTTGTTGTGATTACAGTCATCAGAGGACTTCCATTCATAATCATTATACATATCTAGATCCTGCCATAACCTTTTCAAACGGTTGAATTACTTGGTGACGTTGTCTCCTCCCTGTCGGATCTCACCAAGTTGCAGTTGCAATTCATAAATCTGAGATTGATTATCAAGATTTAAGTACATTTTATTGATGTTGTCCTAGAGTTCCTTTGCAATCGAATATCACATATAGTTGGTGCTAATGTCTTTGTCCATAGCATTCACAAGCCATGTCATGACCATGGAATTCTCTGCATCCCAAAAAACATACATTCGATCCTCCTTTAGAGGTGCCTTCTTTTCTCTAGTTAGATATCCGATCTTTCATTTTCCTCGAATGTACATTCGAACAGATTGAGACCAACGAAGAAAGTTGTCTCAATTAAGGCAAATGTTAGTAATATAGACGGAATGGGAATCGGTATGGGAAAGCTGTAATTCAGTGTCTTTTGAAGTAGTAATAGTAGTAGATTCAAATGATATGTCAAACATAGTGAAAAGAGGCTAGGTTATTTTATTTTATTTTTTTAGAATAGAGTCAGAAAATAAATTCATACTATGATACCATAAACAAACACAAAGATGGGTAGATGAATCAATTTGGTATGATTCACTAATCATGTATATTCGATAGCATTTACAAGTTTCCTACTTATAAACTATACATAGCATAGAATTAGTAATGAAATAACTAGTACAGATGTTACTCTAATTTTTTCTAAATTAATATTTCCTAAATTATAAGAGTTAACTAATATTACATTTACAGTAAATACAACTAGAAAATCTTCTAAAATCTTAGCAATAACTCAATCAAATATTCAACTTTCCAACAAGGGCACAAATCGCATAACTATAAATGCTTAGGGTACTAAATTGCAATTAACTCTAACTCATGTGCTTATTACGTACACCCCCGGTAATGGTCCATCCAAAAAAAAACTGTTCAATTGGATCAAATCACATAAATTTGAAAATTTTAGATCTACAATTGATTATTGAAGAAGATTAGACCCAAAATTGTACAACTTTAAAAATTCAAAATACCAAATTGCTGCAATTAACCCTATTTAGCAGTCGACCTGATAGTAAAATCATTAGGATTTTCATTTTTAGTTTTTATATTACTTCAAAATTCAAAATTTAAAAATACATATATAATTTATTGGATTCCAATAAAGTTCCATTTTTTTTTTCAAAATAGAATTTAAATATATCAATAAATTCATATTAAATGACTATTATTTGAATTTTAAATCGTTGTCTTTGATGCAATCAAATGGTTAATAAAAAAAATCTAACACTAAAAATATTAGATTAACCAAATGTAGTGTGTGTGTGTGTGTATAACATGATTTACGTACACATTATAACAATTATGCAACCCATGAGCAGAATTGGGAATAGAGTGAAGCAGAATTCAGCTATGGTGCTGGCCAGGTGAATCCCTCTAACAATCTAATTGATATTTTTTCTTTGTGGCTATAATCTAACATATAGTGTTGGATATTTGAATTAATGTGCATAAGGCAAGAATAACAATTTAGTATAAAAGACCTGTATATGGACAATTAATATTCTATAGAAGAGAAATTCACCCAAAAAAAAAAAATATATATATATATATATATATATTCTATACCAGAGAATTTAGATCATGTTATGGTTTATGCAATTCGATATTTAGTTTTACTTTTACAGTACTTATATATCCTAGGCTTCTAGTCTGTAAATTTTCATTTGTCTTTTTTTTTTTTAAAAAAAAAAAAAAAACTATGTCCTATGCAAATTTAAATAAAATACAACAAAACTATAATAAAATAGTATCATACATCAGGGAAGAAATGTAATATTGCTATAATATGAGACTATTTTTTTTGGACGATAATGATCAGTTTAAATCTTTCTATATTTGAGAGTTTTTAAAAAGTAAACACTGCCATCAAAGAAGTCATAGCTTATGCAATGCACTCGAATATGGTTGAATCTTAAATGGACTTTTATTTACTTATTTTGCTGTGCAGATGTTAAATTTGTGATTTAGAGAATTAAACAACAAATTGAAACAGCTTACCTACCCATTCTACCAAGAAAATGGAAAACAAAAAAAATTATCTATTCTATTGTAGTTAGTATGGATGAATAAATAATATTATCGATGAATAAATAGTATTGTAGTAAATTCATACTACCTGTGACATGCATATAAATTTATCTTTATTGAAGTACCAAAAAATTGTCTTTATTGAGTTAGTTAAAGTATTAAATAAACTGCTGTCAAGATAAGCACCATATTTTATATTTAAAAAAAAAAAAAAACAAAAAACAAAAAACAAAACAAAACAAAACAAAACAAAATTTTACCACATGTGATTATAAAATCACAAGTCTCTTAGGTCATTGGATGTATGATAATTCTGCCTCGGATACTTTGGCGATGTCATATGATGTTACAGACACCATACTTTCAGGATCCATCACCTATTCCACATAGACTTTATAATTTTCCATCCCCAG